>CAUOFW020005492.1:0-27033 GCA_963454935.2 Ilex paraguariensis
AGCCTTGAGGAATGTCATGATCTCCACAAGAATGATCTCTTAGCTGCTATAAAATGGCTCCAATCTGGTAGAGAAAGGGATCACGCCCCACCAGAGACTTACAGAAGACGAACGACTACCGGAGATTACTATTTCTTTGATTCTCCATCTCTCTCTCTCAAAGCTTGTATCTCCATTCTCCATACCTTTGAATCAATAAAATACCCGGCAACTGAAGCCATTGAAGAGTGGACGTAGGTCGAATTGACCGAACCACTATAAATTGTGTCTTCTTAATTTTTCATTGATTTCATTGCATTTATTATCTACACTTGACAGGTGGTGTGCAAAACCATTTTTGTGCATCATCAGTTTGGCGCCGTCTGTGGAAATCGACAAAATTCTCACTCCTGAACATTACATCCATTAACTAATGGCGATCACTACTCGATCCATGAACCAACACGAAGACAATCCTCCACGAGAGGAGGAGGTTGCTCCCCGCCTATCAACCCTGTTCCGGATACTCTAGCCCCGAATCCCCAACAAATATTGGAGACCATGCAGCAACTGGTTGCTCAAAACCAACAGTTACTGCAACTCATACTTGCTGGACAAGGAGGAGCACCACACGGAGGTGCACAACATGGAGGACCCCAAGGTGGAGCACCACACGGAGGTGCACAACGTGGAGCACCACATGGAGGTGCACAACATGGAGGGCCCCACGAGGTGCACAACATAGAGCACCCCAAGGAGCTCCACATCCTGGACATCAAGGAGCACCACGCCCTGTTGCTCCACGCCCGGGTGCCCCATTGGGCACCCCACTTCGGGAAGCCCAACATGAGGGAGCTGCACCTCCCCCTCCCCTTGCTTTCCAGGGAGAGGACCCTTATCTCCAGGAGGATGAGGGTGAAAACCAAAGCATGGGGCATGGAAGCCACTTCCATGATCATTCCAGAGGAGCCCCCAATCATTGGGACGAGAAGATAAAGGAGGTACAAAATCAACTCGGTGATGTCTTCAACGCCATGAAGGCACAGGGACCCGAGACTGTTGACCACCTGGTAAGGCGTACTGATACCCCTTTCAAACCTGATGTAGCAAACTACCCCCTCCCTCAGAAGTTCAAAATGCCATCTGTGGAGACCTTTGATGGAACAAAGGATCCACTGGACCACCTCGACACTTACAAGACCTTGATGCAATTGCACAACGTACCAGACGAAATCATGTGCAGGGCATTCCCAACCACATTAAAGGGGTCTGCCCGACAGTGGTTTGCTAAGCTCTCCCCCGCCTCTATTACCTCTTTCGCCGAGCTTAGCAGATCATTCGTCTCACACTTCATAGGAGGGCGTCGCCACCAGAAGCCAGTTACGCACCTGCTTAGTATAAAGCAGGACCGCGAGGAGAGCCTGAGGAGTTACCTCACTCGTTTTAACGAGGAGGTACTCCAAGTTGATGAACCTGACGACAAGGTGACGATGACCGCCTTCTTGGGTGGCCTCCGTTCATCAAGTTTCCTTTTCTCAGTTCTGAAGCGCCCACCGAAGAGCATGCCAGAGCTGCTAGCCAAGGCCCAAAAGTACATAAACGCAGAAGACATCACAAGGGCCAGGCGGGGTGAGTCTTCCAGAGCAGGTGAGAAAAGGAAGGAAAGAGAGAAGGACGATAAGAAGGAAACCAGCAACAAATATGGCAGGACAGAGAAAGTCCCTGTCAAGGACCGGCTAGGTCCTGCTCCTCAGAGGAACCGTCAACCCTTCACTCCCCTCAATGCTTCCGTGGAACACATCCTATTCCAGATCCAGGATGACCCCGCGATAAAGTGGCCTGGAAAAATGAAGTCTCCTCCAAATCGCAGAAATCCTAACAAGTATTGCCGCTTCCATCGTGACCACGGGCATGACACCGACGATTGCTACGACCTCAAGAGGCAAATTGAGGAGCTCATCCAGCGTGGTCACTTACGTCAGTACGTTGCTGGAAGGGAACGAGTACCACAACCTCACAACCAGGAAGATCAGCAGCCTGTGGGGAAATCCACACTATCTCAGGGGGACTAGCAGGTGGGGAGAATCACTTTCCGCGATGAAGGCCCATGCCAGGAAGGCAAGACATGTCTACGAGATGCGCCCATCTAAGGTGCCGAAGCAGGAAAGCGACGAGGTCATATCTTTTTCAAACAAGGACCTGGAGGAAATCCAACACCCCCATGATGACCCCTTGGTGCTCACCATGACGGTGGCCAATTTTCATGTGCACAGGATCCTGGTAGATAGTGGCAGCTCTGCAGATATCCTATTTGCAGAGGCCTATGACAAGCTCAACCTGGGCAGGGAGAGGCTACAGCCAATCAGGTCACCCCTCATTGGATTCTCAGGGGAAAAAGTGTATCCCCTTGGATCCATCACACTTCCCGTCACCGCCGGAGTAACACCCCGAAGCTCCACAGTCATGGTCAATTTCCTGGTAATAGAATGCCCGTCAGCCTACAACATCATATTAGGGCGGCCAGCTCTTAACACATTAAGAGCTGTGCCCTCTACCTACCATCTCGTTCTCCGCTTTCCAACCTTAAATGGAGTCGGAGAGGTCAAAGGGGACCAAATAACAGCCAGAGAGTGCTATGTATCCTCTATGAAGGCTAGGAAGCCCCAAGAAGCATTGCAGGTTGAGGTCCTTGACCCAAGGGATGACTCCGCAACAGAAAGAGGAGAACCAGTCGAGGAACTCATCCCTGTGGTCTTAGAAAAGGAGCACCCAGACAGAAGAATTTACATTGGCTCTTCCCTTTCTGAAGAGCTGGCTCCCCTGTTGATTGAATTTTTGAAGCGTAATATGGACATCTTTGCTTGGTCGCATGAGGACCTTGAGGGCATCGACCCGGAAGTAGCTACCCATCACCTCAATGTCGATCCACTGTACAAGCCTGTTCGCCAAAAGTTAAGGGGAGCCTCCACTGAAAGGGCCCAAGCCATGGACAAGGAGATTAGAAAGCTGGTTGATAACGGAGCAGTCAGGGAAGTGGCGTATCCAGAGTGGCTCTCCAACGTAGTAATGGTTACTAAGGCTAATGGGAAGTGGCGTCTCTGTGTCGACTTCACAGAACTGAACAAGGCATGCCCAAAAGATAGTTATCCACTGCCGCGGATTGACCTCCTCATCGACGCCACCGCTGGGCATGAGTTGCTCACTTTCCTGGATGCATACTCGGGGTACAACCAGATTAGCATGCATCCCCCAGACCAAGAGAAGACATCATTCATCACGCCAAAGGGGACATACTGCTACAGGGTCATGCCCTTTGGGCTAAAGAACGCTGGAGCAACCTACCAACGGCTGGTGAACAAGATGTTCCAGTCTCAGATCGGGCAAACAATGGAGGTGTACGTGGATGACATGCTGGTAAAGAGCCTTGCAGCAGTAGACCACATTGATCACCTCCAAAAAACTTTCAACGTCCTGAGGTCCTATCACATGAAGCTCAACCCTGAGAAGTGCGCCTTTGGTGTGGGGTCTGGTAAATTCCTGGGCTTTATGGTCAATCAGAGGGGAATTGAGGTGAACCCTGACAAGATCAAGGCCATTCTTGACATGAAGTCACCCTCTTCAACCAAGGAGCTCCAGCGCCTCAATGGAAGGATCGCAGCATTAAATAGGTTTGTCTCCAAATCTGCAGATAAATGTCTCCCTTTTTTCAAAACTCTCCGAAAAGCCTTTGAGTGGAAACCTGAGGCAGAGGAGGCTTTTCAAAAGCTCAAAGCCTACCTAGCAGCACCTCCCCTCCTGTCACATGCTGCCCCTGGAGAAACTCTCCATCTATACCTTTCTGCTTCCCCATCAGCGGTAAGCTCAGTGCTCGTTAGAAACAACAATGGAGTGCAGAAACCAGTTTATTACGTGAGCAGGGCATACCGGGGGGCAGAGGTCAGATATTCAGCACTAGAAAAACTGGCACTCGCTCTGGTCACGACAGCGAGACGGCTGCGACACTACTTCCAGGGCCATCGTATGGTGGTCATCACCGACCAACCACTTAAAAGAATCTTGGGAAAGCCGGACGTATCTGGAAGACTTCTTAAATGGGCAGTAGAACTCGGGGAATTCGACATTCAGTACCAACCTAGGACGGCCATCAAAGCACAAGCCCTAGCAGATTTCGTAGCTGAACTCACACCAACAGAAGATGGGAACAGTGAGGATCCCCAAATGCCCAACGGAGACATCAAGAAGCCTAACAAAGACCCTCAAGCAGGCGCCCAAGTCTCCTCCCTAGGAGCCCAAACAACTTTTTCTGACCAGGCACCACTGGCTGCACCTCTAGCTCCTGCACCACAGGCTGCACCTCTAGCTCCACAGGCTGCACCTCTGGATGCCCAGGCACCACAAGCTGCACCTCAGGATGCCCAGGCACCACAGGCTGCACCTCTAGTTCCTGCACCACAGGCTGCACCTCTGGATGCCCAGGCACCACAAGCTGCACCTCCAGATGCCCAGGCACCACAGGCTGCACCTCTAGCTCCTGCACCACAGGCTGCACCTCCGGATGCCCAGGCACCACAGGCTTCACCTCCGGATGCCCAGGCACACAGGCTTCACCTCCGGATGCCCAGGCATCACAGGCTGCACCTCCCCGGTCTTCCACTTCAAATTCCAAATTCTCCACTCATCTGCTTTGGAAACTCTATGTAGATGGCTCCTCGACTAGTGAAGGAGGAGGAGCGGGCTTAATTTTGATCAGCCCAGATGGCACCACTCTCAGATATGCGATGAAGCTCCACTTTTATGCTTCCAATAATGAGGCGGAATACGAAGCCCTCCTTTCTGGATTAAGGTTAGCGATGGAAATGGAGGTTCAACACCTTGCCACCTACAGTGACTCTCAGCTGATAGTCAATCAAGTGAGGGGCGAGTTCGAAGCCAAAGGAGCCAAAATGCAAGAATATCTCAGCATGGCTAGAAACATGATCACAAAATTCCACTACTTCCAGATAAACCACATCCCCAGAGAGGATAATATGGCTGCCGACGCACTCGCAAAGCTCGCTTCATCCATGGAAGCCTCATCAGGGGAACCAGTACTAATTGGTCACCAGTGCGAGCCCAGCAGGATGGACATGGAGGCCACAAATGTTGATTGTGTATCTACTGAGTCAGACTGGATGACCCAAATCAAGGCATACCTCCAAGAGGGTGTGCAGTCAGATGATCCCCTAGAGGCCAGGAAGCTAAGGATAAGGGCCTCCAAGTTTGCCATCTTGTAGGACACTCTATATAAGAGAGGCTATTCCTTGCCATGGTTACGATGTCTTTCACCTGAAGAAGCTCACTATGCCTTGCGAGAAATCCACAAAGGGATCTGCGGGAATCACTCTGGAGGGCGTTCCCTTGCCCACAAGGCGCTCAGACAGGGCTACTTCTGGCCTACCATGATGAGGGACGCCCAGGAGTTCTCCAAAAAGTGCGACAAGTGTCAACGCTTTACGACTGTGCCAAGACAACCACCCGAGGAGCTAACAACCATTGCAAGTTCATGGTGGTGGCAGTCGACTACTTCACCAAGTGGTCAGAGGCAGAACCTTTAGCAAAAATCACAAACCCAAAAGTCAAAGATTTTATCTAAAAAAACTTGGTCTGTCGCTTTGGGATTCCCCATGCCATTGTCAGCGACAACGCCAAGTAGTTTGACAACAAGCTGCTAAACTCTTTCTGTTCTGACCTTCAAATAAAACAACCTCACTCCAGTCCGGCACATCCACAAGCAAATGGACAAGCAAAGGTCATGGTAAGAACCGTGCTATGCAATTTAAAGACAAGGCTCGAAAAAGGAAAGGGCCTTTGGGTAGAGGAGCTGCCAGGCATACTGTAGGCTTATTGAACCACACCAAGAACCCTTACTGGGGAGACTCCTTTTTCTCTCACCTTCGGAACCGAGGCGGTCATCCCTATGGAAATAGGGGTACACTCCCTAAGGGTCCAACACCACGATCCCATCACCAACGAGGAAGGACTCCGTAGCAACCTCGACTTGGTGGAGGAAGCAAGGGAGATGGCTGTAGTCCGCAATACGGAGTATAAACAGCGCATGACAAGGTACTACAATTCGAGGGTGAAGCCCCGTTCTTTCCAACCTGGGGATTTGGTCCTCAAAAAAGTAATCCTCGCTACAAAAGATGCACGCGAAGGAAAGCTGGGACCAAATTGGGAAGGGCCCTACCGCGTAACAGAAGTAGTGAGACCAGGCACCTACAAAATCCAAGATTCTGAGGGAAAAGTTTTACTCCATCCATGGAATGCAGAGCACTTGAAAAGGTATTACCAATGACACCTTGAGAGCATCAAAGCAGTAGAAGTTGGGACTTGATTTGATTTTTAGGGGTGTTACCCAAGATTTCAATGTATTTTTTTTTTTGGAAATTATTACCCAATATCGCTTTTTATAAGCAATAAATTAATAAAATTTTCTATGCCATTTACTCCAAAAAGATTTTCTGTATTTCATTTCAAAGGAGTATCAGTACAAAAATAAGGCCAGATACCGCCTTTTCAAAAAAAAAAAAAAATCAAAAGTCCTAAACACTCTAACTGCTCTCATGGTCGTCCCCCATCTCCTCCTCATTGTCATCAACAACATCAGATTCCCCTCATCACTGTCGTCAGTGGGCACGAAAGGTGAGAAGTCAATATTAGGGAAAGCGGTAGAAACTTTCCCTCGGAGATCCTCGAAACCATCAATAAAAGCATCTGCAAGACCATTCTCCAAGTCTTCCTCAGCACGGGAAACTCTCTCCCGAGCAGCCGTCAACTTTGCCTCTGCAACAGCTGCCTCTCTGAGCATGGCCCTCCCATGGGCCTCTACAAGCTCAGCCTCTCTGAGCGTGCTCCTCTCATGGACTGCCAAAAGCTCAGCTTCTAGCTTAATGGCCCTCTCATGGGCTGCAACAAGCTCACCATCCCTGAGCGCGCTCCTCTCGTGGACTGCCAAAAGCTCAGCCTCTAGCTTAGTGGCCCTCTCATGGGCTGCAGCAAGCTCACCATCCCTGAGCGCGTCCCTCTCGCGGGCCGCCAGAAGCTCGGACTCAAAATTAGAAAACCTTTCATGTGTTGCCGCAAGTTCACCCTCCCGGAGCACGTCCCTCTCACGGGTCACCAAAAGCTCAGAATCAAGCTCGACAATCCTCTCCTGAGCAATAATAAGCTCCCTCTGCACAAGGCTAAGATCCAGCTTCAGCTTGTCTTGATTATAGGCCCTCAAAAGCAAGCAGATGGAGGAAGTCGAAACCTAAAAAAAAAAAAAAGAGTCAAAAACACAGGAAACGACTGGAGAAAGGGAAATAGCAGACCCTTACCTGAGCCAGACCTTCCAAATACGCGTTGACGATATTATCAGTGCCTGAAGCGCTAAACTCAGAAACTTCTGGCCCAAACACAAACCTCCCAAGCCTTGCCCTGATAGCTGCTGGTCTCCCCATCATAGAACCAGCCCAAATCGGCACTTGGGTAGAAGTTCCTGAACAAGGAGGAGACAAAGGAGGGGTAGCACGAGGAGAGGATAAAGGTGGAACAGATGTGCCTGGCAAGGAAGATTCTGGAGCAGCAGTTGGAGAAGTTGCCAGTTGAGAAGGAGCCACCGTGGAAGCCACATGGGGGGCATCATCCGTCCTTGTCACTTTGGAAGAAGGAGGGCTCCTGCTAGAAAAATGGGACACCACCACCCTCTTACTTGCTGCAAGAGTAGAGAAGGGTTAGATAAAAAAAAAAAAAAAAAAGAGGAGAGGAAACTAGCTCACCCTTTTTCTTCGAAGAGGAGCTGCCAGATTTCTGAGATGGAGCTACAGCTCTAGTATACTTGGGCAGGAGAACTCCCAAATCTTTACAAGGGCAAGCTTTGACAGCCTCCAATTTCCACTCCTGGTCCCGGGAAAGCACAGGTATATCTGCATAGAAAAAGTGAGCACACACAAAAAAAAAAAAAAGGAAAAAGAAGAAGTGTGCAGCATACCGGGCTTTTTAGCAGCACCCCAATGTGTTGGCACCGAAACTCTGTCGGCTTCTGAAGCCCATTCTCCACCAATAAAGAAGAAACAAGATTTCCAGCCGCCGCAATTAGAGCGCATTCCTGTAAGCACTGTACCACTCCGCGCGGTAAAATAGTACCATCCCCTATTTGGTGTAGGGGTTTCGCTCAAATTATATGCTGCATGAAACTCCATAGGGGAAGCATCCTCGTGGTGCACCTTTCTCCATAATGCAAGAAAACCGAGCAGGACTCTCCAACCGTTGGGCGCTAGTCGCCCCGGAGTCAAGGAAAAGTAATGCAAAACACGACAAATGGGGGAGGACATGGGAAATCTTAACCCAGCCTCAAGCATCTCCTCGTAGACAACAATATCCCCGGAAGAGTCATCGCAAGCAAACTCGCCCAACTCAGCCCGACGGCACAACACGGTCGGAGGGATGCGATAAGTAAAAACAAGCCTTGAAATATCTTCATCTGAGCAGAACAAACTATGAAGGGTGCTCACCTTAGACCCGTCATCATCAGGTCCCACTTTGCTATTGCGTTTCTTCTTCCGGGGCCTTAAGGAGTAGTCCAAATCACCATTGGGAGAGTCTTGAGGAACTTGAATCGGGGGAGCTACAATAGGGGCTTGATCATCAAGGGCAGCACCCAAAGCTTCCTTACTACTTGCAATGTCTAGCCCAACGCCTGAAAGTGTGCCTGACTGCTGTTGCTCATCAAAACAAAGTTACCCAGTAGCTTGAAGGGTGCTTGGCCCTTCAATATTGCACAAAGCAGAATTTTTGGCGCAAAAATCAGCACCTAAGGCGCCCAAATCAGCGCCTCGAGTGAGAATCGGATCAGCCCGTGCTCCCAGGCCACTGCCTAGCTCTCCCTGACGAACTTTGGACTGATTTTCAGCGCCCCTTGACGGAAAAATGCTGCTGCCCAGCGTTCCAAAGCCACCCAGCGCAGCAGACCTGAAGCTGTCCGGGACAGCAGAAGCAGCAGCTAGGCTGCTGCCCAGCGCACCTGGGCTGTCCAGGACAGCAAGGCCAGCGCCCAGGCAGCTGCCCAGGACCCCAGCGAGCGCGCGCGCGCGCTGCCCAGCTGCGCGCCTGCGCTGCCCAAGCCACTCCTCGCGCTGCCCATCTCCCCTTCGCTGTCCAGCCTTTCAATTTCAGCCCCAAAGCTGTCCAAGACAGCATTCGAATGCTCAAAACTAGCCTCCAAGTTCTCCAAAATGGTGCCTACTTCCTCCCTTTCTTCAACCTCCACCAATCCCTCTTCAATCGACATTGTTCACTTGAGAAGCTCAACTAGCAAGGAAGAAATCACACTCTTGAAAGGATTCAAGGAGAACACACTTTGGCTTCAACAAAATGGGTAGGACTTGAGTTCTCAAAATTTTCAAGAGGTGGATGTTCAACCTTAAAAATAAGTGAAATGGTAACATGAAGAAGAAGACTATATTTATAGTCTAGGATTTTTCAAAAAGAGGAAAAAAGCCCAAATAGAATATTATGGGCCCTCTTCAAAATAAAGTAGGCAAATAGAAAATTATGGGTCCTCTTTAAAATAAAGTGGCCAAAAAGAAAGTTATAAGCCATTTTCAAAACAAAAAGGCCAAACAAAATATTATGGGCCTTCTTTAAAATAAAGTGGAATAGGCTTGAAAAAAAATATATATATAATCAAATGTCTCCTTCTCCAAGTCTCCTTGGACATGGGGCATTGGGGAGCAAATGATGGGTTAAGCCCAAATAGTCCAATTTATGTGTTAAAGTCCAACCCCAGTTGAGGAGCCCAACCTCATTGTGATTCCACCAAGCCCAAGATAGTCCAAGACCGGCTAGACTTCTTGCTTAGAATGTCTTCAAGAAGAGAGCACGGGAAGCTTATCTGCACCACCAAAGGAAACGGTCCAAATCCACCAAGTCCAAGACAGTCCAAGGCCGGTTAGACTTCTTGCTTAGCACGTCACCAAGAGGAGAGCACGGAAAGCTTATCTGTACCACCGAAGAAAACGGTCTAATCTTTGACCACGTTTCATGAAGAGCTCCCCAACCTCCTCCTTCCGTTGAGGATAAGTCGTGATCTCCACCAAGGATAATCTCTGAGCTGCGATAAAGAAGCCTTGAGGATATGTCATGATCTCCACAGGAATGATCTCTTAAGCCTTGAGGATATGTCATGATCTCCACAAGAATGATCTCTTAGCTGCTATAAAATGGCTCCAATCTGGTAGAGAAGGGCATCACGCCCCACCAAAGACTTACAGAAGACGAACCGACTACCGGAGATTACTATTTTCTTTGATTCTCCATTCTCTCTCTCTCAAAGCTTGTATCTCCATTCTCCATACCTTTGAATCAATAAAATACCTGGCAACTGAAGTCATTGAAGAGTGGACGTAGGTCGAATTGACCGAACCACTATAGATTGTGTCTTCTTAATTTTTTCATTGATTTCATTGCATTTATTACCTACGCTTGACAGGTGGTGTGCAAAACAATTTTTGTGCATCATCAGATATATTAACCAGATATATAAAAATAAAGCAACTAGAATGAGTTCAGCCACTCAATTGTTCTAGTTCAGAGAGAGAGAGAGAGAGGGGATTGAGGGAGAGGAGATCCAATCGCTTGATTGCTTGTTCTCCGAAAGTATGGAGTTGAAGAAGAATACTTGGAGTCGAAAATGATCAAATCAGAAGAGGCCCGATTCAACTGTGCTTCAGGAAGATCAAGTCATCATTGATCGATCAATAGGTATGAACAAACCTTAAATTTTTTGTACAAAAAAAAAAAATGAAATTTACCCTATTTCATGTTAGACTATAGGCGTTTAGTGATAATCATTTATATCATGTTCCAATTTCAGCACCAATGATAAAGAGGCACGAGGCAAAAGACTTTTGGAGCTGGAAAAGCACATGGGTTGACTATTAGATAACTAAGTAATAATGGACCATAGGTAAATTATGTTTCCACCACCCTAAGTTTGACAAAAATAATAACACAAACTTTTTTTTGGTTAAACGGTCAGGGACTTATGCACAACTCGACTAATCTCCTCTGCAGTTTAGTTAAAGACAAAACATCTATGTCGAAATTAGGATATTCATAAAGAACATCCTTCATGATTTAATTTCAAAGAGTTACTACAATTTAAACTTAAAACGTTTAAATTTACAGATCATCTTTATTAATTCTTGAGCTACTCTTTAAGCTTAACACAAACTTTTCAGACCGGCATATACAACCTTTTATCAGAGTTGTTATTAATGAAATAATCATTTTACTCTTGTTGGGGGTAGATAAAGTATTCCAACGTTTCAGTAAATTTAGGAATGACTTCGGGCTAAGCGAAGGAGGGCTTGACTTTGATAGACTTAAGGCCTAATCCCAAATTTGGACAGGGCCCCTCAAAGCCCAAAACTGCACTGCAAGTCTGCAAGCCCTTGTCACAACACGTTTTAACATTAGTGTGTTGGATATGAATATATTTTTTTAGACTTATTTGAGTGGAAGTGTGTGAATAAGTATTTTATTTTATTAAGTATAATTTTAATAAAACATCTTTTGATTAGGTACAAAATTGAAATAAAATTTAATTTTTTTTTACTTATCTACCCTTCTTTAAATTATGTATAATTTTTATTCTCTCATCTCTCTCCCTTATTTCCTCTTTATCTCTCTTTCTATCTCCCTCTCTCACCATTCGTCTCTCACTATCTCTTCCCTATTTTCTCTCCATCTCTCTCTCTCCATTACTCTTCTTATCTTTCCCTTGTTTTCTCTCTCTATCTCCCATTGATAATTTATTTATTTTTTCAAATATGTAAAGATTTAATTTGATTTTTTAATCTCTCTCCCCTATTTTTTTTCTCTTTCTCTCACTCTGTTCCCCCTATTTTCGCTCACTCTTAATCTCTCTCTCTCTCTCCTTATTTTCACATTCTCTCTTTCTTTATATCAACGTTACAACAATATAATTACGTTAATTAATTACATCAATCAATTATAATTGTTCTATAATATATCAAACAGTTACATCAAATAATTACATAAACTTATGATACTAATTCAATTTGTCATTCAGTTATTTATATAAACTAAAAAATTGTACTATTTAGTATCACGACATGGTTATACCAATTATATATATCTAATTTGGTATAATGGTAAAATCTTTTGTGTAATGATAAATCCAATTTCGTGTATATAATTGGTGTAACCATATCATGATATTAAATGATATAACTCTTTGATTTTTGTAAACAACTGAAAGACAAATTGTGTTAGTGTTGTAATTTCGTATAATTGTTTAGTGTAATTGTTTGATTTATTAGAACACTTAGTAGCTATTTGATATATAATAGGATAATTATAACTAATTAGTGTAACTGATTGATGTAATTGTGTTATTGTAACATTGATCTAAGGAGAGAATGGTGAGAGAAAATAGAGGAAGAGTGAGAGGGATATAAAAAAATTAAATTAAATTTTTATATATTTAAAAAAAAAAATTATCAATGTGAGAGATTAAAAAATCAAATCAACATTCATTTGCAACTTGAGATCAATTACGAAAATTGAAAAATCAAACCAAATAGTAGAGGTACATCCGCAAGAAAATACATAGATACACACATTCAAACCAAAGTTTCCTTACACTAGCTATGAAAACAAATAGGTACAAAACTAGCTAGTACCATGGTCTAAAATTTGGAGTACACTCCAACGAAAAAAAGAGAGAAGTGACTGTTCAAACAATGACTGAACCATTAGGGTTTTCGGAAAACACTTGGGGCATGAACTCCCTAGGCCACAACATAGTCCCGTTCACGAGATAGTAAATAGACAGTATAAAACATACAGATTATCACACATGAAGAAGCAATCTAACCCATTTACCTGCTCATGTAATCTTTCAATTAGCTAACCCTTCTTGTGCATTATCTAAAGCGGCCACGGTTGATCAGAGTGCAACTTCCCAAACAGGGCCAAGATCGAAGGTCTGCGAAGAAGGTGTTACATGCTGAGACGATATCGAAGGTGCAATCACGTTAGGCTGTTGGAGATCGGTAAACTCGTCTTCATTTATCAAAGAATTCAAAAATGAAGAGAAAGTTTCACCATTGCAGAACTCCATACCATCTTCTTCATTGCTACTGTTTTCATGGCCACTTTCTAAATTTGTCATCAAAACATCAGAATTCTTCAAGTTCTCGTGGCTATTATCGACATCGGGGTTTAAATCCTGATCCAGATTGTTGCCACAGACTTGCTGTGACCCAGAAAAATTAGGGCTAGGTTTGGGGTTAGGAGAAGGGTAAGATTTGAGGCTTGAGTTTGGATTTGATACTGTAGTACAAACTGTTTCAGAAGAATTAGGGCAAGAGTTTGGGTCCAGTGGCTTGTGAGTCCTAGGATCAATTCCTTGGTTGATGAGCTTTTTGCTGAGATGGGAATTCCAATAGTTCTTGATCTCGTTATCTGTACGTCCTGGGATTCTTCCAGCTATCAAAGCCCACCTGAGATGATCAAACCCCAAATAAATACCAGAGAACTTTCAGATTCAGCAGCTCAAATGGACGAACTGGTTTCAATTACATTTACACCATCAAAAGATTACATATTAGTGATTGAATATCGAAATTATCATGCACGAGGTGTTTTGAACTATGTTAACATATCTCGGTACGTTTTTGATCAATATTTTGAAGTCCTTCGAAATTAATTTCTAAATTTCTACTTTATTTCTACCATGTTTTCAAAGTATTTCCAAAACTTTTCCGAGTTGGTAGAAACTATACAACCGATACAAAATTTTGATGCTCACCCAGAGAAAGAGAGAGACTTATACAATGAAACCCTAAAGTGATAAGAATAGACGTTATATAATTCGTGTTATTGGAAACTGAGATGAAACAGTAGAAAGATTGAAACAGTACCTGTTACCGAGCAATCGATGAAGACGAAGGATGAGATCTTCTTCATCAGGAGCAATCCGACCCCTCTTAACAGACGGCCGGAGATAATTCATCCATCGGAGCCTGCAACTCTTACCACACCGGAGGAGACCGGCGCGTTTGGGCAGCGTCCGCCACCGTCCTTCGCCTTCCCTCTTCACATAATTGGCCAAAAGTTCATCTTCTTCAGGTGTCCATGGCCCCTTCTTCAGTCCCACTTTGCTGCAACATGGTGTAGCTGTACTCTTGCTATTTGACATGGTCGCCGGCGATGCTGACGATGGATTCCTCATCTTGCTTTCTCTCTGTAGGTCTCTCTCTCTCTCTCTCTCTCCAGATTAGTTGCCGATGTGTAACTCTTAGGGTCTCTTTTACAAAAATGGGCTTGACAACACTAGATCATAGCTTATATTTTCCTTCACCATTTCAAGATAGAGCATTAAATTAATAGGTCCACATAATTATTAAATATTTAATAACTCTAATTATGATACATCAGGTGGTGTAGCAGAGGTGGTACATAATGGTGGTGTTCGTAGAATTTTTCTTAATTCATTTAAAATTTAAAAGGCTAATGATAGACTAATTAAAAAATAAGATAAAACATAAAGCATGACAGCAGAGACGATAGGCAGTTGTCTGCCAAAAAAAGAAGTTATTTTAACAATAGAAAAAACACTTACAAACATAAAAATAATTATAACGATAGTGATAAAATACTCATAAAAATAATAAATCATTCACAAAATTAATAAAAAATTTTATATACGACGAATCGCATAGAATCGTGGAGAGATAAGATCATAGGATCGACAATTTGGATATAGGGGCCCATATCGAAGGTAAATTGTATCACGTTGTTTGGTATGCTCCTATAATCGTTTTTTTTTTTTGATAAATTTTATTGTCAATTGCATTTACCTCAAAAAAAAAAGAATTTTTAGTCAAATCTCATAAAAATAAAACTTGAAGACTTAACATTCCTCCTTAACGTAACATGATAATGAGATACTATCCCAAAATGATAATGCCTTACATATCCCAAAATGATACATATGTAACATGATGATCCAATAATGAGATACTATAAATAAAAGTGACATTTCTTATATTAAATTTTTGGAAAGACTATATCAAACTCCATTGAAAGGGGTAAGACTATGGTATCCACACAAAAAAAAATTGTGGGTATGTATGATACTAAAAATTAGTCAACGCTAAGTTCGGACATCTTTGTTCGAATCTTTCAATTCATAATCTTTAACTCGAGAGGCATAGGTCGAAAAGCATCATTGACGTAACTCTCGTGTACACGATGATAGCCACAATTCGCACCTCTAAAAAAATATGTCACGTCTAGAGAATATAATCCATAACAACCAAATATTCTGGCATATGGGTCGTAACAGTCTCAAGGGAATTATGTTAATTATGCAAGGATCACAGAGATCACAAAAGGTAAATGTATACTATAAATAGGAATTAAATCCCTCGCATTGTAATCAATCAAGTATCTATGTCATTAACTCTGTGTAATTCTGTAACCTTCTACTCCCAAGTAATAAAAAACTCCCTAGGAGTAAGAGATTCTATTAAAATGAACTGGTCAAGCTTCTAAATTGATGACCCACTATAAATTTCTAGTTTACTGGTATCTGTTCATAGCTACCAGCTGGGGTGAACCACTTAACACCTGTGCCTCTCTCTACTGATTAGGTTATCTCTCAGTTCTCACCACCTAAATAAAACTCTTCAATTCCCTATCTACAACTGGACTTGGGCCATAATTTTCGAGACATCATCAGTTGGCGTCGTCTGTGGGAACAGTTTTTCATCGTTTTCTTTCTAATCTTTTGTTTATTTGATGGTTTCTACTCAGAACATGAGTAAAGCTCTAGCCAATCCCCAAGTCCGTCATAATCCACCAGAGAACTTTCTGATCCCAGAAGGAGACGTCGAGGGTCGCCCTCCAGAGGCAAACCTCCCTCTTCCCAACGAACTAGAGGCTTATCTCCGAACAATAGTTCAACTAATGAGGTAGAATCAGGAACTAATAGAGTGGATACAGACAAATCAGTTTCCTCAGATCCCGCTAGCACGTCAAGAACCTCCTCCACCCTAGGCCAATCAGGACGCCCCTCCTCAGGAGCGCCAAGCCCCACCTAACGAAGTCATCGAGCTCCACGAGTGTAGCCACTCTGAAGAAAATCATCGAAGGAGGTACCCTGGTGAACGCGATGAAGATAAGGCCCACAGCAGGGTCAGACCCACTTATCTAGAAGACAGGCCCTATTACTCGCCAAATGCCATGGACCATCATTTGGAGCAAAAACTCCGTGAGCTCCAACGAGAGCTGGGTAATATGAAAGAAGTGGTTAAAGGAAGGACTCTTGACACCATGGATACCCTGGTCCAACAGACTGAATCGCCATTCACTCTGGAGGTCCTCCACTTCCCCCTTCCCCAAAAGTTTCGAACGTCGTTGATAGAGGCATTCGACGGAACCAAAGACCCAGTCGACTACTTGAACTCTTACAAAAACCAGATGGAGCTTCAAGGTTATCCTGATTCGATACACTGTTGGGCATTCGCCATCACCCTCAAAGGGTCGGCAATAGCCTGGTTCAACCGTCTGCAACTTGTATCAATTTCCTCCTTCAGGGAATTATCCATCTAGTTCTTATCATATTTCATCGGAGCAAGTACATACAGAAAGCCTTCCTACCATCTTCTGAGCGTCAAGTAAAGGCCTAACGAGTCTCTCCGAAGCTATGTACAACGTTTCAACCAGGAATGCCTAAATGTGAAAATTATGGATGATAAGTTTGCACTGATCACTTTCATGTCTGGGCTCGGGCTACAATCCAAGGACTTTCTCTATTCGGTAGCGAAGAATCCTCAAACCACCATGGCTGAGGAACTGGCGAAAGGCGAGAAGTACATCAACGGGGAGGAAGCCCTCCGTTTGAAAGGAGGCCCAACGCCGATTGAAGAAAGCAAGAAGAGAAGAGGTTGTAGTCCTAGGAAAGAGGGGAAACATGATCGATCCCCGAAACAAGATCGCTCGCCTAGGAGAAGAAGAGAGCCTTCTCCGAAGAGGAAAGGTAACGTTCGAGACCGCCTAGGTCTGCCCCCACAGGACCTACAGCCGCGGTTTGCCCCACCATGACTGCCACCCCTTGAAACTTCCATCGTTCAGGTTCTTCACGAAGTCCAGAACAAAAGGTTCATTCAGTGGCCACCGCGAATAAAATCCGACCCCAGCAGGCAAGACCCCGCTAAGTACTGTGAGTTCCACAAGGACAAAGGCCATGAAATCAATGACTATATCCAAATCAAGAAGGAGATAGAGTACTTAATACATAGAGGCCACATGTGCCAGTATGTGGCAAGGGAAGGAAGAGCCTAGAACGATCAAGGACGAGAAGCCTGGGTCGCCGTGGCGGCACCTCAGCAGCATCAACAAGCTCTTGGCAAAATCTGAGTCATCTCGGGAGGCTTCGCAAGAGGCAAAAAATCCAGCTCAGCGCGAAAAACGTATGCCAGGAGAGCCCGATCGCAAGATTTCCTTGAGATCCAAGTCGTCACTAAGGTACCCTGTCGAGACGTGGAGATCACTTTTTTTGATGCAGATCTCGAAGGATACCAACACTCGCATGACAACCCCCTGGTCATAAAGGCGATCGTTGTATACAAAATCGTACACCGAGTACTCGTGGACAACGGAAGCTCGACAGATATCATCTTCTTGACAGCCTTCGATCAGCTTGGCATCAAAAGATCCAGGCTCGAACCCGTGAGAACCCACCTCTTGGGTTTCTCGGGAGAAAAGGTTCTGTCAACCGGAGCTATACAGCTCGTCCTGACAGTAGGAGACCAACCTTGCCAGGTTACGACCACTACACGCTTCCTTGTCGTCGACGCGTCTTCCGCCTACAACATCCTATTGGGTAGGTTATCTCTCAACTCAATCAAGACATTACCTTCGGTGTACCACCTAGTGATGAAATTTCCCATTGAGAACGGGGTCGGCATGGTCCAAAGCGACCAACGCCTCGCCAGGGAATGTTATGTGGCATCGATGAAGCAAAGGGATGTGGAATCGGTCCAACTGGAAGACTTAGATATGAGGAACGAGCTGGAAACCAGACCCATTCCCATTGAGCAGCTGAAGCCCGTGCAACTAGATGAGGATCTAGAACACGTAGTCTTCGTGGGCTCCATGCTGCTCCCTGTGATTAGAGAGAAGATTATTTCACTTCTAAAAGATAATGTAGACTCGTTCGCATGGAAGCAGGAAGACATGGAAGGAATAGATCCCACAGTGATCGTACAGCGCCTTAGCGTCGACTCACTACAAGCCCGTGAGACAGAAGAGAATAAGCTTCACGCCAGAACGACAAAAGGCCATCAACGAGGAGGTGGCAAAGCTGCTGCAAGCTAAGTCCATCAGGGAGGTCGACTACCCTGACCTGGCTGACCAACGTTGTGCTTGTAAAGAAGGTAAATGGTAAATGGCAGCTCTACGTCAACTTTACCGATCTAAATTGAGCATGCCCTAAGGACAACTTCCCGCTGCCCCGAATCGACTTAATAGTCAATGCCACGGCTGGCCATGAGCTTCTCAGCTTTATGGACGCTTTCTTGGGATATAACCAGATCAGAATGGACCCTAACGACCAAGAGAAAACCTCATTCATTACCGAGCAAGGGACCTTTTGCTATCAAGTTATGCCTTTTAGACTAAAGAACGCCAGAGCCACCTATCAAAGGTTGGTCAACAGGATGTTCCAAGAAAAACTTGGCTCGACAATGGAGATATATATTGACGACATGCTCATGAAGTCACTTAAAGCATAGACGCATGTCCAACACCTCGAGGAGGCATTCAGAATCATGCGACAGTATAGGATGAAGTTGAATCCAGTAAAGTGTGCATTTGGGGTATCGGCGGGAAAGTTCTTGGATTTCATAGTCAACAACCGAGGCATCGAGGCGAACCCGGATAAGGTAAAGACCGTCCTCGAAATAAAAGCACCCACCAACACACGAGAAATACAGCGCCTAACCGGGAGGATAGCGGCACTCAACCGATTTGTATCATGCTCCAGTGATAAGTGCCAACCTTTCTTCAAGGTTTTAAAAGCAGCCTTTCGGTGGGATGAAAAATGTGAAGAGGTCTTCCATGCCCTCAAGACTTATTTGGCCTCCACCCCGGTACCGGTTTACTTCTATAGCAAAGCCCTCTGGGAGCTGAGGAAAGGTACCCTAAGATGGAGAAGCTCGTTGTAGCCCTCCTAATGGCAGCTCGGAGGCTCAGACCGTATTTTCAAGCCCATACCATCGAAGTCCCGATAGACCAACCAATGAGACAGGTACTCCACAAACCAAAAGCCTCTGGGAGGCTGGTGAAGTGGGCAATGGAGCTAAGTGAATTCGACATCAAGTTCAAGCCTAGGACAGTTATCAAGGGACAAGTCTTAACAAATTTTCTCATTGAGTTCACCTCTCCGCCGGAAGAAAATGAAGAAGGCTGAGACTGTGTCCCCGACGTTCCGACCTGGAGATTGTACTTCGACAGAGCAGCAAATGCCCAGGGTAGTGAAGCGGGTCTCATCCTAACATCACCTGAGGGGTACAACCTGGAGTATGCTCTGAGGTTTGACTTTCAAGCGTCTAATAACGAAGTTAAGTACGAGGCACTCATCGTCGGCCTAAACCTTGTCTTATCAATGGAAGCACAACGGATAGTGATCTATAGCGACTCGTAGCTGGTAGTCAGGCAGGTCGAAAAGGAATACGCTGCCAGAGACGAGAAGATGGCACTCTACATGGCAAAGGTGCGCAGTTTGCTGAGAAAATTTATGGTGACTGAGCTGGTCCAAATACCGCGAGAAGCCAATGCTCGAGCTGACGCCCTGGCCAAGCTAGCCACTACCACGGACCGAGACATGCCAGGGGGGTGCCCGTCAAAGTCCTCATTGAGCCCAGCGTACGACTAAACGAAGAGCAAATCATCGAAAACCAAGCCATGCCTGTCGAAGAAGGAACTTCGTGGATGGACCCCATCGTATCCTTTCTGCAAGACGGAGTGCTGCTGGATGATCCAAAGGAAGCATCAAAACTGAGGGCCAGAGCAGCAAGATTCACGATAATTCAAGGTAATCTCTACAAAAGGGGTTTTTCTTTTCTATTAATGAAATGTGTGACAGGAAGAGAGGCAAACTACATTCTAAGAGAAATCCACGAGGCATGTGCAGAAACCATGTTAGCGTGAGGACCCTGGCAAGCAAGGCCCTACGGCAAGGTTACTTTTGTCCGACTGTGAGTAAAGACGCCAAGGAGGTAGTAAAGAAATGTCAAGCCTGTTAGGTGCATGGTAACTTGCCGCACTGAGCCGCCCTAGTTATTAACCCCTGTGGTCAGCCCCTGGCCTTTCCAACAGTGGGGTTTAGACATCTTAGCCCCCTACTAGTCGGGGTCGGCAATGCAAATTCGTGGTGGTCGCAGTAGATTATTTTACAAAGTGGACTGAAGCCAAACCTCTAGCCAAGATCATGGCACAGAAGGCCAAGAACTTCATGTGGAAGTCTATAATCTGTCGTTTCGGAGTCCCCCGGGCATTAGTTTCAGACAATGGGAAGCAGTTTGATAACCCGACGTTCATTGGTTTCTGCGCCGAGCTGGGGATCAAGAACTATTTCTCGGCTCCTGCCCACCCCCAGTCCAATGGACAAGCCGAGGTGACTATCAGAATCATTAAGCTGGCACTCAAGACCAGATTGGAGGCCTCTAAGTCTCAATAGGTGGACCACCTCCCAGTAGTACTTTGGGCATATAGAACAACCGCAAGTACCGCGACCGGCGAGACTCCTTTCAGTTTGGCATACGGGACCGGGCGATGGCCCCAGTCGAGGTGGGTGTGCACTCTGCATGAGCCTAGCTGTTCAACCCGGAACAGAATGAGAGGTCCCTGCTAGTAAACCTTGATCTCCTCGACGAAAAGAGAGACGAGGCATTACAGCGGATATTTTCCTATTAGAGAAACACGACTAGGTTTTACAACAGGCGGGTGAAAAGAAGAAGTTTCAAACTGGGCGACTTGGTATTAAAAAAGTTACTCCTGGCAAGGAAAGATCCAACTCATGGCAAGCTCAGCCCCAACTGGGAAGGGTCTTACGTTGTGAAAAGGGTTATCCGACCTGGAAACTACGAGTTACAAATAGAGGAAGGGCGGGACCAACAACACTCTTGGAATGCGGATCACCTGAAACGTTACTATCAGTAACACCCCTTGAAGTCATCCTAATGACAAGAAGAGCTATTGTAAAAACCCATTTGTAGAAGTCAATGAATTTTTTTTTTAAGTCCTCATGAAGGGAAAGACCTCTGACGAACCCTACTAGCAAACACGGAATCCAGGCTCTTCAGCCCAAGAGAGTTCGTAAGCTCAGGAATTCGGGCTCTTTACCCCAAGAGAGCTCGTAAGCTCGAGAATTCGGGCTCTTCAACCCAAGAAAGCTTGTAAGCTCTGAAATTCGGGCTCTTCAGCCCAAGAAAGCTCGTAAGCTCGGGCATCCGGGCTCTTTAGCCCATGAGAGCTCGTAAGCTCAAAAATGAAGTTTGACAAATCCAAGACAATCAGCAAGATTAACAGGAAAGGCTAAAAGGTCCAATTCATTCAACCAGCAAGTGTACAACCATTCGTAAACAAAAGTTCATAATCAAAAGAGTTTACCTTCAAAAGAGTTTGCAACAACTAAAGAAACACATTAGTCGGGACTTAGAAACTACAATCAAACACTTCCCCCACCAACACGAGCCTCCCCGCCAGTAGTCCCCATCACCAGCTCCCTCTACAGCAACCCTCTTCAGCTTGCGTTCTCCTCTCTCCAACTGGACATTCACCTCCTTGAGTTGAGCATTCTCATTTAGTAGGTTATCCCTCTCCCTCTCCACCACCGCCAGCTTTTTCTTTAGAGCCTCCACCTCGGTACTCCAAGTCGTGGTAGCATCACCCAACTCTACAGGAAAAGAGGGTGTTGGCTAGATCCGAGTTGAGCTACCCCCTAACCTAAAATGGACAAGGTTCTGCGGGGTGACAAGGACCGAGTAGGACATAGGGGAAGCTTTCTTGACCATGTTGACATGGGAAGCCTCCAACGAAGTAAGCCCGGGAACACCTGCACAGACAACATCAACCCAATATGGGGCAAGAATGGCTCTCACCAACGAAAGTCAACCAACAAAAGACCATCAGAGTACTTACCTCTCTCGCGGAAACTAGCCCAAGAATGAGGAACCCATAGATGACGATCCTTCCCTACAGAGGATTTCCACGAATCCCCAGAGACAAAGAAGTAGTGTTGGGTCCATCTGTCAGGGGAATCGGGGATATCCGCTATCAAGGGTGGGTGGAAATACCACTTGAAACGTAGAGAGCTGAAAAAGGGAGGGAAATCAAAGGAGAGATCCAGGAAGTAAAAGAATTCAAAAATAGTATGAAAGGTGTCAAAGCCTTGCATCCGCCAAAAGATAAAAAAGCCAACTAAAGTAGCCTAGCCTAAAGGAGAAAGGCAAGAGGGACACATGCCATGGTGGGAAAAAAGGTGAATGATATCCCGGTGAAAGGGTAACCGAAGACCACACTCAAAGGCACCCTCAAAGAAGATAACCTCGCCAGGCGAAGGCATGCTGCAAGGCTCATCTGGAGTGGGGGCCCTAACCACCAGATCCTCTAAAAGGTTATATTGACTTCTCGTGTTGTTGACAACTGCGGTAGTAAGCAAATAGGGCAAAAGAAAAATGGAGTACCACTCGCCACTCAGAGATTAGCGAGCACGATGCTTGAAAGTGGAGAAGGAGCTATCGACTTAAGAAGATGAAAGGTTATACAAAAGAAACCACTTATTCGGGGAAGGAAGACTGTTAAAAGCAAGGGGATGAAGAAACTCAAGATACTTGAAAATATATAGCTTACAAAAAGGACCGTAGAAATTCCACAAGAAAAGGTAGCATTAAATGGGGTACAAGATTCGGAGAGGTTGTTGAACAACCTACGAGAATCATTTAAATCGTCGGCCGCATGAATGTTGCCACAGAAAACGAAGAGTCACCAGCAACCGTTTTCAAAAAAAAAAAAAAACAACAATAAGTAGAAGCCTAGAAGGCAGCATTATTCCAAACAGGCCAAGGCCTCTTCGGAGCAGGGAGCAAGGGAATACATCAACAAAGAGCATCATTCCGGAGATAAAGGGAAACTTCATTACAAGAAAAAGAATTTACAAGTGTTTAAAAAGAAAAAGAAATGCTTCGCTAAAGATAGAAAAGGAAATCCCACTACAAAAAGAAGTGTTTACAAGTATTGCAAAAAAGAGAGAGCTGAAACAACAGCAACAAAGCGAAGGGACAAAGAGGTTGAACTTCAAGTCTGCCCAGAAGGGGGAGCAGCGTCGGGAGCACCATTTCCAGGCTGAACATCAAACCGCGGCTGAAATTGTTCAAAATCTAGCCTTGGAAACCGCTCAATCGCCTGGTCAACAAAATTGAAGAACCCATCCACAAATGTCTGAGCCGCCTCCAACCTAGCCCTCTCGATCTCCTTCTACTGGTCCTCGACCAATTGGTGCTTAACAATTAAGGAATTATTCAGTTCAGCAATCATAGCCTGTGATTCCTTCAGCTGGTCCGCTAGTAGGGACCGGACGAGGGAAAAGCTCAGCAGGTCCTCGATCTGAGCATCAAACTTTTCCGTCGAGCAAGCTAACTCTTCCCTAAGGAAAACTTCAGCAAAAGTACTGACAATCAGTTGTTTGAAAATTTGGGCCCACTGCTCTAGGACTTGCTCCAGTTCTTCCTCAGTCTTCAGGCCCCAAGTCAGAAGCTCGGTACTCCGTTGGCGAGCTTCCCAGAGCTCAACCGACCTCCTCTGGACGTCGCTCCTCAAAATGTGAATCTCCCTCCCGAGTGCGCAGACGTGTGTCACAGACTGAAAACAAAGAGAAGGTGTAAGACACCAGGAAAGTGAGAGCAAAGAAAAAGACAAGATATACCTCAAGGAGTGCATGAAGCGCATCGCGGCTTTGAACCTAGAACGGGAGCTCGACAGAGCGCTGCAAGTCAGCTCGAGGGATCAACTCCATCAACGCGCAGCTGCTAAGGCTCACATCCCTAAACAGGCTCCCCTCAAGGTTGACTACTGAAGCCGGGGAGGCGCGAGCCAAGCTAGAACTGACAGCACCAACCAAAAGAGAGCCCCACCGAACTGGCCTCTCACCGGATCAACCGTGACCATGCCCACGGTGGCAGCTTCAACGTCAAGCCTTGGCTACAGGGTTGGCACCTCGGCAACAGAGGCAGGAACCCTAGCAACCCAAGCATGAGTTTTGCCAGCAGCAGCGCAAGTCTCAGCCCCAACGCCTGCACCTAAGGGTTGAATGGAACTACTCTCCCCTAACCTAGCTCGCCTCCTCTCATCCACCCGCTCCATGATCATGTCGCGTTGGGTGATCAAATACGAGGGGACTGTACAAACAAAACCAAGAGAAATGAGATCATTCTGAATAGGTTAACAATAGTGGAACAACAAGGGGTCATCAGACTCACGACTGCTCGGATTTGAAGCCAGCTCGGGATGCATCAATTGATGAAAGAAAAAAGGCAGACGAGATCGGGCCTTGCCAATGCGAGCCAACCCCCGTCAGATAAAGGCAAAAGCTTATCTACAGCAACAACAAACAAACATTGTAGTTACCTGATGCAGAAAGGAAAAACCAATCGGGATCCAACAGAAACACGAACTCACCTAAATTCCTATGCTGCCCCCACTCCGTAAGAACACTGGCTGAAGCCAGAAAGCGGACCCCATACTCCCAACCAACTCCAAAAATGAAGAAATACCTCCTCCTCCACCCTTCAGGCTCCAAAGGAAGGTCCTGGATGGGAATCTCTCCCCCTCGCCTGGGGACGAAGTGATAGAATTTAGACACCTTCTCGGGGCAAAAAAAACTTAAGGAACTCCAGCACAGTGGCCCTAGATTGAGGGAATAATTCCCCCCACACCGTCGCGAAGGCCATTAAGACCGCTCAAGCTATGGGAAGGATCGCTGCAGGACAGAAACCAAAAAAATGAAGGACATCACGGATAAAGGGGGGAAGCGAGAATCGAAGCCCTAACAAGAAAGAGGCCTCAAAGAAGCAAGCCTCGTCTCTAACCAAGTAATGGAAGGGACGCGTATTGGCGTGGTGTATGACCACTCCAAGAGGGAAATCGAAGTGCAAGGCGACAGAATGGGCCTCGTCTTCATTGATAACGCTGGTTTCAACATCAGGAAAGAGTCATTCCATAACTTTGCACGAAGAAGAAGGAGTCATGTCCTGGTCATAGCGACAGTGGAAAAAGATTCTCTTCTTAAAAGGCCAGAAAGAGAAAACTACACCAGAAAGACGAAGCAAGCGATTTTGACCCCCTAAATGCCCATTTATAGACTCAGCAAGCATACACTCATCATTTCTGTCAGGCCTAATTAATGCACGTCCCTCGCATTTAAGAGGAGGGACACGTGACATCGTGGGAATCATTAAGGCACCACGATCGAGGGGCCACTAGCCCTAGTGACGGCGCACGTCCTCAAATGAACGAAATCGTCAGATCTGCAGTACATAAAAAGAAATGGAAAAAGACTGGAGTAACCCTAGAAAACCCCCAATACAGGTATTCGACAAGTGGCAAACTCGACAGGTGACGAGCTCGGCTAGTTCGGCTACATAAGTGGATTCTACAACAGCCTGATTCAAAAAATAAGAACAGGAAAAAACTTTTCCATTCAGAGAACATTTCATTCATAAATGAAAGGGAGAAAGGAACCAACAACCATAGCTCTAAAAGTACGAGTACATAGTTCAAAAGGTTACAAAGGAAGAGGGAAGTAACGACAAAGGCAGCTTAAACAGCCGTTTCAGCATCCCTAGTTTGCTCGGTAGCCTTCTCAGCATTAGGCACTTTTTCAACTGCAACAACATCTTTCTCCGAACTGGTCGCCCCAACAAGCTTTAAGCCTTCAAGCTGAGGAGCAAAGCAATCAAAGTCAAGGTCAGGGTACGCCTCCTCAGCCTGATCTCAAAAGTTCAGAAACCCATTCACGAAGGACACGGCCCCTTCCTTTAGGAGTTCTGAGACCCTGCCCCTCGAAGATACCAGCTCAGTTTCCTTAGCGGCCAGCTCGAAGGCCTTGGCCTTCAGCTTGGCGTCCTTGATCTTCAACTCGACATCCTAGCCACCAGCTCAAAATCCTTTAGCTTGATATAATCTTGGAAGCGAGCATCCAGCTCGTCGAATTATCTTTTCATCTCGATCACCTAGGCTGACAGGATTTTCACTTTATCCTCGGTCGCGTCCTTAGCGGCCGTCACAGCGTGAAGAGGCTCCTGGACCTTTACAAGCTCCTGCCCATTATAGAAATCCATCATCTTCACGCAGGCGAGGACCTGAAAAGAAAAGGGGGTCAGCGAGCGCAGGAAATGACTAAGAGCACCTAGAGGTTGAAGAAAACTCAAAAAAAAAAAGGAAGAGAGAAAAGTACCTCGGCCAGGCTCTGGATGGCATGTCGCACTTTTCCTTCAGAAGGAACCTATGTGGCCAACTTAGGATCTGACTTAGAGATCAGCTAGGACAAAGCAGCCTCAGGGTCGCAAAGAAAAATCGCTTCTTTGTGGCTTGGGCGAGAAAGGGACGTTTTCCCCTTTGCGGCCTTGCAAAGAGACAGGCCGAGGCCGAGGAGGAACGTGTGAGGCCACAGAAGCCTCGGACAGCCCCCCATCGGAGGTACTTTAGGAGGAATCTTACTCTCGGGGTAGTCAGTGGACAGCGAGGGCGAGGAGGCTGGCTCGATGGAGGCAGGGTCCTCGTGTTCTTGTTCTAGAGAAGCGACATCGGATCCAAACACAGATGCCACCTTGGGGGGTGGTCGCCCCCCCTTTTCCAATTTCTTCCTCCTCCTCGACTGCTCAGAGTCTGAGAAAATTGACATGATTAAGCTGGGGTCCATAGTCTTAGTTTGAGGGGTAG
>CAUOFW020005493.1:0-27032 GCA_963454935.2 Ilex paraguariensis
AATTAGAGCATGACAAATATAAAGTGTTATATATTAGGTTCTTAAATTAGGTCTAACTAGCATTGTGAAAAAACTTATGACCATGTAGATTAGAGTTTTTTGGACTTTGTCATGGAGGAGAACGATAAGGAGGAAGATGGAGAATATGGATTTTTGGACTTCTACATGTTATGAATTTCTCTATTATGTTTAATGGACAGCCTGAGGGTAGATTTAAGGAAACTAGGGGATTAGACAGGATGATGTGCTATCTCCCTTTCTTTTTACTTTTTAGTTGCTGATGGCTAAGTAAATTAGTGAGAAGGGTTGAGTGTTGTTACCTCGTGAGAAGTTTTATTGTGGGCAGAGATAGGGTTTCAGTTTTTGATTTGAGATTTGCTGATATATAATATTCTTTTGTGTGGGGGATGAGGAAATGATTTTAAACTAAAAGAATATTGTGGAGATATTTGAAATTGTTTCCATATTGAAAGTGAATATGGATAAAGTGTACTCATTGAAACTAATTCACATCAAGATAAAATTAATGGAGTTGCAGGTTTTTTGGTTCTTCAGGGTTACCTTTGAGTCAAAATTCATTGTCATTATCATTTTGAGACCGAGCTACGAAAAAGTGGAGAATAGATTAGATGAGTAAAAGAGAGTGTATATCTCTAACGGGAGAAGACTAACTCTGGTGCAGTCAGTCCTATAGGATGTCATCCCCTTGGGACTACTAGCAGCTTCGGTAGTTAAATCTCATGCAAGTTAGGTTGTGGTTGTATTAGTTGCAAGCAGAATGTAGGCTCTTTAGGTGTGTGTTGACCATGCACTCTTGTGTTGACTAGTATAGTCGCACACTCTTTTTATCTTCATTTCAAATGTAGAGAATATAGCTAAGAAACTGGAAAAAAATATGATGAATTTGTTTGAGGAAGGTAGTGGAGAGAGGAGAAAGTATCAGTTGATTAGTGGTGGTCTCTAGATCTAGGGATTAAGGTGGTTTGTCTATATGAAATTTGAAGGCAAGAAATATTGCATTATTGGGTAAGTGACTTTGGAGGTTTCCCTCAAAACCAAATTTCTTGTGGTATCTAGTCATTAAGAGCCTGAAATATGGTTTACAAGCCAACAGATGAGATGCTAAGAGGGTTGAAATAGGAAATTGTTGATGTTTGTGAAAATTTATTTATTATTGAGTGACAAGAGATTTTCAAAATTCAAAGTTTGTGGTAGGTAACGGGAAGAGAGTTTGGTTTTGAAAAAATGCATGGGTGGGAGATTCATATCTTTCTTATTTGTTTCCATGTCTCTATTAATTGTCTTGTTACCATGGTTCATATATTGCTTCTATGATTCGGTCCTATGACCATCCATGCTCTTGGAATTTTGATGATTGAGACACCAGAGATTTAATTTAATGTCTCGATACTCTCAATAATTCTTTGTTAAGTTAAGAGTCTTATGATAAAAGAAGATGGATGCTTAATTCTTCCAGTGTCGTCTTCTCTTGTAAGTCATTCTTTTAATAGCACGTGGTAAGATTAATACTTGTGACTTACTTCATAAACGAAGACTAATAATTCTTTCCTCTCAATGGCGTGTGAAGTGTAAAGATAGTGTTGAAAGAATTAGCCATCTATTTCTACATTGCCTTGTTGCTTTGGCATTTTGGTATCAGTTGTGTAGAGAGGCGGGTTTAAGTTAGGTCATTTCTATATCCTCCGTATTCCTATTTATCGAAGATTTGAAAGGGTTTGGAAAGCATGATAAAAGGTACGACTCTTTGAAATTTTATTATCATTGTCATATTTTGGATTACTTGGCAGGAAAGAAATGTCAAAATATTTAATGATAGATGGGAGAGTATTGGGTAGATTATGAGATCGAATTTATTTCTTAGCGTTCTTACCCCCATCCCTATTTCAGAGACACAATCCAAACAGGTTCTAATATTCAGCCCTTGTATTTTCGCTCTTATATACAATGTTAAACAAACAAATTTTTCAAGATAGATAATAAAAAATAGTTGGTAAAAAAGTTGCTCTTGTAGATAAAATTGGATCATTTGATCTAACAATTCCAAGAATAAATTTTAATTCTTTATTCACTCTAAAAATATATATCAAAACATCAGCCTGAAAAATGGTTTCAAAAATCTTTCCACCAAATTAAGTGAAAATTCTTTTAATAATTAGAGTGAATTAAAAAATAAATTTTGATAATTATTATTTTTACGGCTTTTTATCGGTGTTGAATAAACGACTTTGAGAGTGTATGAAATTGGCTTAAAACCTTAAAAAAAGTTTTTTTGGTTTGGTAAGAAAAGAAGTCTGGTCCATTTAGACCCAATTTTATTTGGCAGTTTTTTCACCATCTTTTTGGACAAAAATAACTTTTATCATTACCAAAAAAAAAATAAAAGACTTATTCAAGGACTTTCAAGAAAAAACAACTTTTTCGAAAATAATAAAAACAGTTCAAAAAACTTTTTTAATTCTAAATTTTTTATTTTATCTTTCAAATCTCTATTTCGCACTAAAAAAATCAAATTCAAATAAATCTATTATTTTAATCTAAAACGACTCTCTCTCTCTCTCTCTCTCTCTCTCTCTCTAAATGTTTAACAGCTGCGAGCTGGACTTAAAATAGACCAAGGTTTTCGAAGGTTAGTCCTTAAATAATCCAAGTACAGAGTAACGGTCACTGTGGTGATTTTCCCGCAAAAATCACTGGCTTAATTATTATGAAATGTTCAAGTTCTTCTCTACCCACAATGGAAATCTCCTCCAAATCCTCAAATCCCAATTCAAAAACCAAAAATTCCATATGCACATTGCACATCTTCATAGCCCCAACAAAACCCTAATCACAAACGCCGCAATTCAATTTATCTTGGACGAGTTCAAAGAGCCCGAATCATCAATAGTTTCCGAACCAATAACCCAATTTGCACCCAAAAACAATGTACAAGTGAAACCAAACGGCATAAAAGAGACTGCTGCCGTTCAGATTTCGCATCCGTGGCCTGAATGGGTTGGGTTGATGGAAATGTTGATGAAAAAAGCGTATTTTGAAGGAATTGGAAATCCATTTTCGAATGGTGAAGTGGATGCGACGGGTTCAAATTTTATTCGTACTGCTTGTTTGAATTTCGCTCGTGAACGGTTTGATCTCATCAGGTAACAAGTGACTGAATTGAGTGGAATTTGCTTGGTTATGTGTTTTTATTGTGTTGGATTTGATTTTTTTTCCTTTGTTTTGTTGGTTGTATTGAGTTAAGCTATTAGTTTGAATCTTAGATTGAGTTTTGAATTCTTTGATAGTTGGATATTTTGTGTCTGCATAGAACTTGTTTGATATTGGACCTATGTGAGAGATTTGACTTTCTTTTGGGCAAATTTGGCTAGCATATGGCATGCGGTTAACAGCTAAATGTCAAATTTTACGAAAAGCGCAATGGAGTAGTTTGCCTGACCAAGGACTGTTTCAGGTGACTAAGATTGAGTGTGGTTTTCATTTCATGACTTCCATATTTTTTGTCTGGTGTGTGTTACAGTGGGCAGAACAGATTTTGTGCCTGTTTTGTTTGTTTGTGAACGCAATTGTGTCTAGGTTGTGGGTGGGAAGTGTTACTTTGCAACATTGTACTACCAGGTAAAACATAGGGTTAACCCTGGTAGGTGTTTTTAAGGAGGCAAAGGGGAGCAACCAAGTATGATGTGTTGATAGAGGAGTGCTCATTCCCATACCATTCCAATTGCATAGAACTTAATTTATGTATCCACTATACTAGTCTTATCCTCATTTTCTAAGGAATAGGATCAATTGGATGGACATATTTTTTGGGTTTACTTTGGTTTTGATTGTTCAAGGATAGATGATGGAAGTCAAACCCTGATGCCTACTCCTTAACAGCTCTACCCTTGCCACTGTACCAAGCCACCAGTCCTACTTGGAGAATCTTTACCATCTTTGCATTGAATTAGTTGAAGCCAATCACCGACTGCCTAGGATACATTAAGGGATATTTTTACACCTCACCTGTCCTTGGTGGGATCTCATCAATAACACAAACTTGGATCGTTTTGAAACTAACGGCTTTTTTATTTTATCAATTAAGATCACATTTACTAACACTTTGGAACTCTTTCATAGTGTTTACTCCTGAGGGCTTCTAGCCCTTATTCTTGTCAGCACTAGACCCTTAGTGTTTGCATGAATTAGATTTTCTTGAAGTTTGGTTCTTATTTTTCATATTATACCTTTTGCTACCAGGTACTTGTCTAGAAAAGATATTCAGGTGGTTGCAGAATCAGGATGTCCAAGCATAGATAGGAAAGTTGTCAACTCGGGGAAGCGTTTAAGGGCACATGTGGGCATTAATGAAGGAAATGTATGTGCTAAATAGATTTTTTATTGGGCCTATCAAACTAATAGTTATACATAAAAGTCATAATGGTACACATTCTTATATTTAACAACAGAAGAATTTTCGTAGGTTTGCAGCTCCTGCATTTTGAGGGGAAACTGTGAGAGGGCATATGTCAAGGCCTGTAAGGATGAAGGCGGGCGCACTGTGGATGTCATGCGCTTCTTATTAACATATGGGCTTGATCCCATTACTGGTTCAGTGGAGAACAAGCCTTGCTTAAACAAAAGGGTTAAGGAATCAGTTAGGAGGTTGCTGAAAGAAATGGTGGAGCTTAACACGGAAAAACTTGATGATTTCCCCAAAGCCATTCCCTCCAAATCGAATTCATCTATGCAAGAAATTTCAAGTCACAAAGGACAAAGTCAAATTAATGTTCCAATGAAGCAAGGCGATTGGATGTGCCCCAAGTAATTCGATGTCATATTCCTATTATGTTATAAATATTTTTCATCATTCTCATACGTATTCTCAGTTATTTTTTCTGCTTTTATTGTGGTAGATGCAATTTCCTTAATTTTGCTAGAAATATCAAGTGCTTGCGCTGCAATGGGTTATTCCAAGAAAGACTAAGAAAACTAAGTGAAGATCAGGATCATCTTCCATTAAAGAAGGGAGACTGGATATGTGACAAGTACTGTATCATTTGAATTGAATAATCTTGATCCTATTGTTATATATTCCTAATTGAGGCTTTTAACTACAGATGCAATTTTTTGAATTTTGCAAAGAATTCAAGATGTTTGCAGTGTCAAGAGAAGCCACCAAAGTGGCAACTAAATCCCGGGGAGTGGGAATGTGACTCGTGAGTTCATAGTACAAGTGTATTTTAACTTCTAAGAAACTTATTAGAAATCATTTCAAGTGGACTTATACCTTTTCGTTTTGTGTTGTGATCACAAGAGATGTGTTATTTTGCAGGTGTAACTACATCAATTTCAGAAAAAACATGGTATGCTTGAAATGTGATCATAGACGGCCAAAAGCATTAAAACCTACCGAAAATTCTGCTCAACTACTACATGATGCTGGTGATAATCATCATCCTCAGCCTTACTTTGTACGAGAGAGGCGTAGTGAAGAGGAAGGGGGTGGCAGGTGGAAATTCGTGGAGGATGAAGCTGAAGACACAGGTTGCTCTAAATCATTGAATGAGGTACCAGGGTTTGTTGATTTTCCCATTGCAGGAGGTAAGAGCAAATTGTCTCAAAATGTGCAAAAGCAAGAAAGATGGAAGACGGAAATGGCAGAAAGGAGTAGAAGCAGTGGTAAGGCAAGGGAAAATGTTGATGAATTTAAGTCTGCCTTCATGCAGAAAAGTTGCAAGTTTCTGGAGTCCACTGATGATGAAGAAATGGCTGAGTGGTTTGGGCATGCAAAGGACCCATTATAGAAAGCATTGTATTTGAACCATAAATTTCCAAACAATGATTCAACAGTAATAGAGCAGCAACCTAGTAGTTGAATTGGTTTGCCCTCACCCTATGTAAGGGGATTCTATAGCCCCCAGTTTCCATGAAAAAAAAGGATGCTCATTGAATGAATCTCTACTTATATGACCCCGGATATTCAATTAGATTATTACATTTGTTATCTGGTCTGCTATAAAAAGGGGCTTCATTTATGTTGGTCTTTTACAGGTGATTTGTTTAGGATGCTACCGTTGCTTCTGACCTCTCTCTCTCTCTCTCTCTCTCAAGTAGCCCCAATAGCATGAAAGAGACAAAAAGAATGACACAAGTCGGGAAATAGTCTAAAATAAGGGCAGGATAGAGTCCCCAGAGAGAGCCATGGGATCAATTCTTGCCTCTGAAAATGCTTGTCCCTATTTGCCTAGCTACTAGGAGGAAGGCAACTAAGCAAGTGAAGACAGAAACTACAGCGGGTAAGTGCATCAATTCTTGTTATCGATTGCCGCTTTCTTCTCTGGCTTCTTTCAACAATTAACTCCGATAAGTGCATCGGTTCTTGTTAGCGATTGCCACTTTCTTCTCTGGGTTTCTTTCAACAGTTAACTCCTTCATGCCCCTAGCAGACATATAATACATTCTTACCTATTCTAGTTTATTACCTTCAAGATCATTTCCTTGTTAGGAGTGACCAATTAGATTAGACTTTCTTGATTCAGTAACCGCAATTATGACAGGCCAAGAACAGTTCAATATAGCTATTTAGTCATCCTGTAAGTGAGGATGCGCCAGGAGTAGCTTTGTCATACTCACATGGGTATTAAGTTGATAATGTTGCCACTGATACAATATCCTTTTTATGCCTTCCCATGCTTATAAAAAGGCATTCTAATTTTCTAGTAACAATCACTGCAAAGGGTTATTGATGAATGAAGAGGGTGACTTTTACTGTCCTTTTTCACTCCTTTTGTGCTCAATTTAGTTGAAATAGTCAGGAATAGAACTGAAAATTTGAAAATTGTACAATTAAGAGCCAAATGAGATCAAAACAAACGCAAAAATAGTTGCAAATATTAGGAAAAATGAGACCTCATTTTATTCTTCTTGTTTTATCCTTGCTCATTCATCTCAATAGTCATAATGATGCAGGATAGTGTGACTAAAGAAAAAAGATCAAACAATAGAAACTATCTATTGATTATCACAATAATATCAAATGACAGTCTTTAAGAACTTTACTAATTCCTAAGAATACTAAGCCAAAAAGAGAACTTGTCTCTAAGTTTTAGTCAAAATAAACCAAAACTGTTGAATTAGTTTTCAACACAATATAAATAAGAAATACTAATAGTCTTAAATTACTAAAAAAACTAAACAAATACACAATATTATGAAAATACTCCAAACAACAGGATAAAAATAGAAAAATGCCTAAAAAGTGTCTTAAACATCGTTTTTTTTGGCTAAAACTCGCCTAGGTTGAAGACAAAAGACTTCAATCTTGCTTAGATCATCAAGTTCTTTCCGGAATGGAGTCTTATGAAATTTTTTTACACTATCGCCCAAAATCAACCTACTTTTGATAGTCTTGATCTGTCCAGTAATCTTCTGCTATACATTCTACATCACATTAGCATGGAGATAGAACTAGAAACTTCATTAATTCACTTTATATATAATCAAGGCAAGTAGCACAAACTTTAATGCGTCTGATTCCAAGAGAGTTTTGTTCTAACCATGAAGTCCTTTAAAGAACTTACAAGGGCATTACACTTATCAAATGAGCCATTGTTTGATAATCTTTTGAGCATGCCAAAATATGTATCTTCTATACAAATCATACGGATGATTCATTAGTTTCTTGTTTATCAAGTTCTGACTCTTCCTTGCTTGAGACTCTGTAGTAATTCGTCAAGGTCTTGCCATCCAACTCCTTCGTGAAGAATCTTGTCATGAAGTCTGAGAACATGAATTGCTGGTACATAGCTGGTTTCTCAGGCGACACTAGTCCCGGCAATGGCCCATACAACTTGTCTCTCATGCTAGGGTTGAAGAAAACTGCAATTGAGACACGCGGTTCATGAGAGGGGTTGGCCAATACACGATGCTCCACGCTTTTGTACTCATCATTGGCCATGATCTGCAAAAGAGAGTTGAGCAATTCCGTGAATTGCATTCTTTGGCAAAATGATGAAAATTCAAACAGACAAGTTGTTTGAAAATAAATAAATAATAAAATAAAATCAATTGATTGGCTAAACTGAGGAACTAAAAATTTAGAAAACATGAAATATGTAAAAAATTTCAGAAACCCAAAATTACCCATAAATACAAATATTGAACAAGCCGGAATTTAGAATATGAAAATTTAATACTTCAAAGCACGTTGAATGTTTGAAAGATGCGGTGTACTTGTTGAATTCGTGCCCAAAACAAATTGGAATAAAAAACAATGAAATGTATGAAGTGGGCAGGAATGGAGTCAGAATTTTATTTTAGTGGAGATAACCTTAAATTCTTAAATTGAAACTATAAATATGAGATTGTTTCATCAAAATGTATATTCTTAATAAAAAAAACTATGTATAGTTCTATCAAAAAAATTGTTATTTAGATGCTCAACTCATATATAAGAGCAATGTATAAAAAAATACAACAAAAAAGATTTCATATCAAAAGAACATCTATTTCTTGACTAAGAGAAAGTTGCTCTAGTGTTAATTTTCTTACAAGAAACCTATCCATAACTGATAAAAAAATAAATTTGTCTAATTAGACTCAAATTTAATAGTAGTCATTAAATTCGTAACTAATGACATAATGTACTATACATAATCAAAATATAATCCATAAATCCACAATAATATAATTCATAAATTCACAATACTTGTATGTATTTGTTGCTGAAATTTTAGATCTAGTTCCCTTGTATCTAGGCCTTGTTGTACTAAATTTTTAATTGAAATAAACAAATTTTTGGAATGGTATTTGTGTGATTCACTGCAAAAATTGTTAGTCTTGTTCATGCTTTACTTTTTGTTGAAATTAAAGTGATACACTATAGCAAAAATCAGCCACTATTTTATTTTTCTTTGAGTCTTGCTCTTGTGGTTTTGGTGAGATGATTGATACTATATACTTAAATACCAATAACCAAGTAAGTTAATTTGTTGATGATTTTACCAAGCCGATTTGTTGATGAATTTATATAAGTTTCTAAGAAATCAAAGAAATATAAGAAGTGAGGACTGATGGAGAAAGGGCATGAAATGACTGAACTCCCAAAGTTATGTTTAATGGTTTGAAAATTATACTAACCTCACCTATGCTTAATGAAAATTTTAGTGGGGTAAGATTTAGAAACTTTAGAAGTTTTTAAAAATTCATCTAGATCCCAAATTTTTTAAAAATCCCAGCCAATGCTGAGCATATAAGTCCCCGGGTGAAGCTAAATGGAAAAACAAACATGAAGAAACTACGTATTTTGCTAATGGTGAGTGAGCACTCAGTTCCACTTGTAGGTGGTTGTAGGCCGTAACCTCGTCTCTCCCTTTGATGCAGAAAATTGAAAGTTGATAAATTAATAGGAGTCTTTTGATAATATTTTTGTTTTTGTGTTTTCAAAAAAATAAAAAAAATAGAGACAATTTTTATTTTATTTTGTGATAAACACTAAAAATATAAAAAGAATCATTTTTGTTTATGGGATTATGAGAATAAAAACTAAATTCATCCATAATATATTCGCAAATTCACCTAGAATATACACTCACAAAGACTCTGCTGGTTCAACACGCACACACACAGAATGCACACAGACGGGGACAGAAGAGAATTTGTTTAGGGGAAATCGAGTCACGATCAACACCCGCACACAGAAATCACTCCCAAACCCAGAAGACAACACTCACAAATGCCCAAACCCGAAATCAACACCCACACACGCCCAAACCCAGAAATCCAGAAATCACGATCAACACCGACTAGCGGCCAAACCTATAAATCAACACCCCACACACAAGTCTAATTCAGACGGAGGTGCGGAAGAGGCAGCGATGAAATCAAGTCACGATCGAACAAAGCTGTGAGCGACGATTGCTGGAGAAGAGACGATCGCCGATGGAGGTCTCCGGTTTTCGTTGAATGGACAGAGACAATGGATTGAGGAGAGACAGAGAGGCGATGGAGAGCGAGAGCGAGGTACGAATCAAAAACATCAACCAAACGCACTCTACTTATTTTGTTTTTCACCATTTTGTTAGACAAATAATTATTTACCTTTTGACAGAAAACCAAGTTGTTGATCTACTTTGAACTTGAAGACTTGTGGGTAAGAACAAGTCTGGCATACAAATCGAAGAAACTAGCCCAAGAGTATTGATCACATAAAGTGAATGCTTAAAACACACATCTGTTAGACAGGGAGTCAGGACTTACCTGAAGAATATCACCAATGTTGATAATTAGACCACCGGGGACAGGGTCCACGTCAATCCAATCCTCACCAAACTTCACCTGCAACCCCGCAACCTCATTCTGCAACACTACTGTCAACACCCCGGGATCTGTATGAGATGTCAGGCCAACCGTCAAGTCCGCCTGTGGACAGTATGGATAGTAATGAGCCGCCATAGTCCTGGCATCCAAACACGACATATCTTTTAACCTATCTCTTTCCATCCCCAACCCCTCACTCAACAATCCCATCAACTCCTCTCCCAATTTTATCACCCCTCTATCCCACTCCTCTACCGCTTCCCTGCACAACTCCGGAACATAGTCCCACTCCGGAGGTGTGGGGCCTAGCCGGACCTGTAGTGTGTCCCTCCAGCTGGCAGCTTTGGACTTGTACAGATCAAAGTTGGTAGAGTAGGCTACACCATGGGATGCCTCCCGAGTATAGTAATGGATTCTAGTGGTCTCTGGTAATTCGAAGAAGGCCTTGATAGATGAAAGCATTTGATCCAGAACCTTTTTGGGTATCCCGTGGTTGATTATCTGGAAGAACCCATGAGTCGAAGAGGAGTGACGGATTTGATCAACCACCGCTGATCGGTGGCCGGAGAGGTCGATGATGGGGATCGAGAGTTTGGATTTTTGGGTTTTGGGTTTTGGGGTGGGTAGGTTTTCAGGGGGGTGGTGGAAGAAGCGAGGGATGGCGGTGAGGCCGGTGTCAACTAGGCCTTTGACACCAATCTTGGATTCATCGAACTGCTTTATTTCTTCAAGTCTGTCATAGTGGTGGTCTGTGTTGGTGTTGATAGTGGTAGCCATTTCTATCGTCTTTCTCTCGGTAGCATAAAGACGAAAACTGTTCCTGCTTAGTTTGTTCTTTCGTTTGGAAAAGAAATCAGGGGAAATGATCGCCGCTGATGGTTGGGGTGGGAGAAGTTGGTGGGTAAGGGAAGGCCGGCATAGTCAAATGTTTGAATTCTCAATTTATAAAATTAATGTTAAGATCCTTTATTTATTTTAATCTAATAACATTAAATTCATCTAAAAATTATTATTTTTTATATATAATTTATAATATAAAATATGACAAATTTTAATAAGTTCATCCGATAATCTTAAATAGACTCATCAAATGGCCATTAATATCACTTTTCAAATCATTCATATTACACCGTACTTTTAAATACAATTTATCCTTAGTCCCTAATATTAGATACCTCAATTAATAGATCGACACACTTCTCAATACCAAAAATTTTCATAAATTCAAACTTCCCTTTCTTTTCTCTCTCTTTATTTTAACTTTAAAATACATAATTTTAAAAATTAAATTATTAATTAAAATATAAATATTATAAAATTAAGTTTAATTTTTTTATATTATATAGTATTTTTAGAAACAAAGTTATTGCTATTATATATAATAACTAGTAATAATTCGTACTTGAAGACACGATAAAATATAAAATTTGAGCGTCCAAAAAATCGATCAAACTATATTAAATTTTTTCAAAATATATTAACTACAAATTATAATTAAATATTAAATAATTAAATATATGATAGAAACGAATGATGTGATATTTTTAAGGAGAAAATATATAAATGATTAAACATGTAATAAAAATGAGTGATACAATTTGACGTTTGAATTTGACAAAGAGATGATAGGTGAGATATGTAATTGATAATAATTTTGAAAAAAAAAATATTATTAAAATAAAATTTAAACACACTTCTATTTTATTATAAAAATTATTCATCGTCTGGGCGTTACTCTTTTGGGGCGGACAAGAGGGGAAGGCGCTTTCTAGATACGAAATAGAAAGAAAGACTTCCAATAAAACAAGGACGATTACTCTCTGATATGGACGGCTGTTGACTATTGAGGTTTACAAACTTGAAACTTCGACGAGAGACAGAAAAAGAGAGACAGAGAACAACCAAGCCACGATCAACTATCAATAAAAGGTTCTATTGATATGCTTAAACGGAATCTGGTCCCTCAAATTTGGATTTTTGTTGTAAATCCCCACATGCCTCTTTTTTTATATAGTAAAACAATTATTTTGAAATATTCATATATGTAAATGATGTAAGTATAAATTATATAGATCGTAAGAGTAGAAATAAAAATGTTATGCGAGATAATAGGTTGTGTAATAGCAGTTAAAAAGTATTCTAGAGTTAATGAATATTATAGATAGAATTTGAGTAGGAAAGAATTTGACACTGTCTTAATATTTGGATCACAACTTTTTACTCCGATGTTCATTTGATCTGAAATTTTTACAGTAGACATTAGATTTCCAGGACTACAAAAGTGTATTTTATGAAAAATTTTCAAATCGACCTTTAAATAGGGCAAAATTTCTTTAAAAATTCAGCTAACAATGGAAGTTCGTTCGAACGTGAGGATCCGTTCGAATGACAGTTAGTCCTAGTACTTTTGTGTCTTACATAAATTTGATGGAAAAACAAAAATACTGGGAGCAAGCAACGTTCGAATGCCAAATGACATTCGAACATCAAGCCCTAGTTCGAACGTATGAGTATCAGATTTGCACCAATTGGACTGTTTTCTTATCCTATAAATACCCAATGATGTTTTCCTTAGCCCTATTTCATCAATCTTAACCCTAGAGAGCCTTGAAAAGCAAGAAAAAAGAGGAGAAACACAAGATTAAGGGAGAATTTTCACCGTGAGACGGATCAAATACGCTAGGTTTTCACACAAAAACTACGGAATCGATATAAGAGATTCTTCTTGAGTTTTTTCATTGAAACTTAGGGTATAATTATGTATGTTTTCAATCTTCTTGATAATTATATGATAGATACATATGTTCTTGGTTTCTTTATCATTGAAACATAATCTTGAACAAAATATATGTTTGAGTTCAAGGAATAATTGTTCTTGAATTTTTAAAACCCTAGTTTTTCTAAAATACATGCTCTATTGTGAAATTCATATGAATTCTTGATTTCTAAATTCCCATTCTTGATTAAATCATGTTTTTATTTAATACTTATTCTTGTTCCAAGAAATCTTGACTTTTGGCAAAACTCTAGAATTTTGATATTGAATTTGTGAATGTTTTTTTTGAGATGATCTCTTGTATATTTTAATTCCTTATTACTGTAGTATATTGAGAATTGCGAAATTGTGATATTTAAATTGTTAATAAAAATTCTGATTGATTAAGATTGTGGGTGTTGAAAAAATTGTGGTTTTCATCTCTTCTATGGTTTGAGTGTGATGGAATTGAATCGCCTTCGAGAGTTGTCGTAGAGTGTTAGAGGTTAGTCTATCCCAGTGAGGGTGATATGGTTGTCTAACACTTATAGTGGATTGTTGTTTGTGAGACCAATCACTATTGTTCACGTAGGTTCGATGTTGAGGGATGGTATACCTTTTCTAAGAAAGATTTGTCAATGCTGTGGGAGACGGTATACGCCCCTTCTTAAAGTGGTTTATAATTTGGTCTTGCGGGGAATGATTGAGATTGTTTGGTTTGTGGTGGATGAACGAGGTAGAATCGTTGTGTAGATTCCTGAAAAGCAACCAACATATATGACAATGAGGATGAACCAATATACATGAGAATATGAAATGATGTTACTGAGTTATTTATTCATTTCTTTAATTTTTTGCAAGTTTATTCCTGTCATTGATTTACTGTATTTTGTACACTCTAGATCATTACAATTGTCATGATTTTATTCTCAAAATTTATATATGTTATTTTTTAAAAGAGACTTGTCATCTTTTCTTATTTTTAAATCTTGTTAGAATTTGAGAGGAATTTTTTACGGGCTTTTGCTCACCCCCTATAGCACATTACTAATTTTGGTAACGAGGAGGATGTCGAGTTAGATGAGCAGAATGATCTCGAGACTGAAGAGGGTAAGTATGATGATTCTGAAATGGAGGCTTGTAGATGCTTCGTTTTAGTGCTGATTATTGTATTTAGAGAGATTTTTGTTAAACAATGTTTCAATTAGTTTTATTATTCTACTACTAGAAATTCTTTGATTTTGGATTGTAAGTTGGAGAAGTTTCAATGTTTTGTTGGTTTTAGTATTTATTCTTTGTCAGGTAGATGAATTGTTTATTATCTCGGGTTATTTTTAGTTGTTTTTATGGTTGAATGATTTGTATATAATAATGTCTTCTAGGATAGATTTTGGGGCGTTACATTTGTCAAGTTGGGTAAGTATGATAATTATTTCAGGTCTTACCAAAAAAATAAAAGGGGATTTAACGATTGGTATAAAGTTAAGAATTTTTTTGCTTTTAGATCCGGCCTAAATATTTTTGAGTTTAAAGGTTCATAAAATCAACAATTAATAAAAATACCCTTAATGAAAAAAATTATTTAAAAATCTACACCATTATTTCATACTTATATAACTATCAATGCATGACGCGCATTGCATGTAAATAAATTTAAATAATATTTTTTTATAAATTTTTTTGAATTATATGTGTAATTAAATTAAATAATAAATTAAAAGTCGAATAATTAATTTATATTTTAATTGTTACTAAATTTAATTATTAATTTATTCTATAAAATTTTGAGTACCTAAATTATCATTTATTTATGTATCTTTCCGACCTTTTTAGGCATTTGGACACTAATTATATTCTATAATTATTATTTTTTATTTTTTTAAATAGATTGATTAAATTGCTTATAATACTATTCTATTATTGCATACCAAAAAATAAAATATAATATATATTTGACCATGAAATTCAATCTGATAACTATATTTATATAATAATTTAACATATACATACGATTTTACTTCTTCGTATAGATATAGAAAATTGTATGTAACTGTACAAGTAATAAATGAATTCAAAAGAAATTTAGAAATTCTTATAAAAGAGTCCAGAATAAGTTAAACGTCAAATATGAGTAAAAATCAAAAATTAAATGAAAGTATATATATTAGTGATTATAATTAACTTCATTATAATAATTAGGGTTAAATTAAGAAATCAAAAGTTTTTCATTTACTTCTATATAGATATAGAAAATTGTACGTAAATGTACTACTAATAAATGAGTTCAAAAGAATTTAAAAATTTTTATAAAAGAGTTCAAAAAAAATTAAAAGTCAAATATGAATAAAAAAATAAAAATTTGATGAAAGTCTATATATTAGTGGGTATAATTGACTTTATTGTAACAATGAAGGTTAAAATAGAAAATCAAAAATTTTTCGCAGATTCTGGCATTTATAAGTAGTATAAATATAAGAAAATTTTTATCCACACCCCCTATAATTAAATCTAAATTTAATGACACCCCCTCTCGATTCTGAAATTTTACTGTCATTCCCTGTCAAGGTTTTGTCAGATTACGGCATTAACGTCGATTGCTAATTTACAAAAATACCCCTGAATATTTTATAGGATAAATTTTATCCACATTCCCTTATAAATTGACATAACTTCGATGACCCCCTTGTAAATAGACATAACTTCAACGACACTCTCTATAAATAGACCTATATTTAACAATACCCGCTCCTGATTCTAAAATTTCAATGCTCTCCCTTTTAGTTCTATTTTTTTATTTTTACATTCATCAATATAATATTTAATTTTATCAAATTAATGTCATTGATTTAATTTAAATCCATCTCATCAAATCAACACAAATTGATATTTAATTTTATCAAGTTAGCATTTAGATATATTAATTTAATATTTTATTTCATCATAATAATATTATTTCTTTAATTTAATATTAAATTATTATTTAATTTTATCAAATCAACACTAAATTGACATTTAATTTTATTAAATTAAAATTTAATATATTAAATAGAATATTAAATTCTATTAATTTAACATTTAACCTTATCAAATTAATGTCAGTTATTTAATTTAACACCAAATGAACATTGAATTTCATTAATGCAACATTTAAATTTATTCAAGTAACATTAAATTTTGTCAAATCAACAATGTATTAATATTTAATTTTATCAAATTAAAACTACATTAAATATTTAAATTTATCATATTAAGACCAAATTTATTAATTAATATTAAATTTTATATATTAAGGGTGATATATGAAGATTGGTCATGTGACGTTGTAGAGGACAGACAATAGTAGAGAAGTTAGAAATAGATGAAATTTTTACATTGACTTTATTGATTGTAATTTGATTATAAAAAAATTATTTTTAACAATAAAATAAATTTAAAACCCTGTAATTTATAATGAACAACAAAAAACATACCATAGAAGGAACTTAGCTAATATAAGAAAATAAGAAATCGAAAAGTGTACCACTTACCAAACAACTCATAAAAAAATGGACTTAATGACTTAAAAGTTTAACGAGTGTTTAGATGAAAAAAATGTAAAAAAAATTTGCACGAAAAAAATAAAAAAAAATTGCATGAAAAATTTTAAAAAAAACTGCATGAATTTTTTTAAAAAAAACTGCATGAATTTTTTTAAAAAAATCTGTAAGAATTTTTTTTTTTTTTTACCAACTTAGGTAGTGATCGATCACTGTGGAGAATGAGTTGAAGAATTGGCTTTAGTCCCCCTATGTTTTCCAACAACCCCATATCGTTTTGGATCTTCACAAACAACAAAAAATGTGGTATATATAGTGGGAAAAGAGTTGAGAGAATTTTAGTATATTTACATACGGAAGGTTAGTTTTGACATTTTCAAAATATTTATAGTTAAATCGTTAATTTTTGTAGTGCCAAAGTTAAAAATTATCGTTAAGGGGGCATATTTGATTTGAAAGCATAAACTAAAAAAAGTGCAATGAAGTTTCAGAATCAGAAATGGATGTCATTGAATTTAGACATAACTAGAGAGGATGTGGATGCACTTTTGTGAGATCCCATGTGTTATATAAATATAAATGATATTAAATTGCTAGTATTTTTAAAATAATTAAAATGATGAGAGAAACTTTGAATCGTTGTTAAAAGAATAGTCGCGTAAGCTTGAAGTACGAACGTATTGATTTTTGTGTCAAATTTAATTTTTGGAGGTGTTTAAGGTTGATAAGGGTAATTAAGTAAACATATTAATATTTTTAGGTCAAAATAATATTACCATTGAATCCGAGAGATCCGAAAAACTTGGAATATACGTTTAGCTCATATAGCGGTTAGAAGGGATAAAATAGTAATTTTGTGTTTCGGAGTAAATTAACTTTAGTTTTGAGATAAATCATAAAATTAAATATTTTTAGGTTAAAATAACATTAAAAATGAATCTGGAACGTCGAAAAACTTTAGAGTAGTCATATGGATCAAGAATATTTAGTGGTAAATCCGTAATTTTAGAGAAAATCTAAATTTCAGCCTATGAACAGTAAAAATTCGGGAACTGCTGTTTTTAAAACACAGATTTCAGTTCATTTTCTTCCATTTTTTCATTCCACTATCACCCAAAATCTATTAGAACCCTAGGAGAAGATAAAGAGAAAGAGAAAAAGGAAGAAGAAAGTCTCAAAAGCTTAGGTCTTGCTTGGAAATTCTAAGAACTTAATTTGGAATTCTTGAGTTCTAGGTGGGGTTTTCCTCTCTCTTGCATTTACATTGTGAATCTCATTTATTTTCTTTAGCTAAAGCTTACTATGTGTTTGATAGCAAAATACTTGTTATAAACCTTAATTTAGTGTTAAATATACCATGGATTGTGAACCTATATGCATAAAAATGATTTTTGTGTTATGGGTTTAAAAACTTAGTTTGATTTTAGTTATGAGTATTTGATTAAACCTATGATTTTTGGGTTTAGAAGTATCCTATGACCTTGTATATAATATATATTACATTTTCTCTTGGAAATAAAAATAATTTTGTGGTGGGTTTGAAACTCTAATTTGATTTTAGTTATGTGTATTTGATAAAACTTATGATTTGGGGGTTTTTAAGTATGCTATGATTTTGTACATAATATATATAACTTATTCTCTTAGATTTGATTGTGTTGCTTTGAAAATACAAATTTTGAGATTTGAGTATATTATATGTTTGATAAAATGTCAAGGTTATGACATGAGTTTTCAAAAGGATTTATGAATATAGAAAATAATAATTTTTAGAAAATGTATGCTCGATACTGACAGACAGAGAGTTAGTAACGGTTGGGCCTATGGAGTGAGTTGGCAAGACGGCTACTAATCTTAAAGGGGATTGGTTATGGTAGTGATTTTCGGTGATGACCTATGTGATGTCACAAGTTGTGCTCTACACATTCCCCTTAAAAAGCAAGAAGGGTGATGAGACCCTAGGGTGCAAGACCCAAAAGGTTCCTCGGGGATGGTTCATGCGTGAACCGGTGTGATTGATTATATTGTCCGTATGTGAGACAATATAAAATATAAAATGGTAAAAATTGATTTAATTTTCATTTATTTTGATTCAATGGTACAAAATTTATCTAAAAAAAAAATTTCCACTCAAAAATCATCTTTTTTACACGCCCCAAATGTTAGACAATTTAACAAACATACTCTCTAAATGCCAAATAATCTCATTAATTTATACCTTTTTCTCTCACTTACCTCTCTTTTATTTTTTTGTCTATTCACTTTAGTTTTAAATTATATAATTAAATAAAAATTAAGTTATTATTTAGAATATAAATATTGTAAGATTAATTTTTAATATTTTTATATTATAATATTTTTAGACAAAATATTTTTACTAATATTAAATAAAATGTTTGTCGTCAATTCAATACAAAATTGACTTAAAATTACCTCATATAGGTTTGTTATTAACGGTTTGAGTTATGTTTAGTCATGCTCACTTAATGAATGATTTGTATATATGTTAAGCAAATCTTGATACGACGGTACTAATCTGACTCAATATGATACTATATTTAGGCAAAGCTATTGAACATATATTTAGTCTTAAAATGTGCAAAATCATAATCAACTTAACTCATTAAAACTTACTCAATGAGTAAGTCGAGCTACACTTGATATGATACGATTTTCACGTTCGGATTTCTTGCACCACACAATTCATTACTAGCCTCAAGTATTCCAAGTAATAAGTTTGTTACCAAAATTTATAAGATGATGCCGGTTGTATATAATTCCAATGCATTAGTGAAAGATTATCATTGTCAATTAAACAAACTTTTGGTGTTTTGAATTGTGTGTCTTTAGTTGGAATAAGTGGCTGAGCTATAACGGGGGAGGTAACGTTTTTTTTTAGTTCAATAGTCAGGGGTATACAGGTCAGATTACGTACATCTTGATTAATTTTCTCTCCAATCTGATGAAAGACACATTATTCACGTCGGGACTAAGATATTTATGAAGAATAAATTTTTCATGGCCTGACTACAAGGAATTGCCAAGATTCAAACATGGAATGTCTGAGCTTACAACTTGTCCCAATTATTACTTAAGCTACCCCAAGATTCCTAGGCTTCTAAATTTTCATTTTCATCCCCATGGAAAATGTTTCAATGGGTGGTGTATTTTTTTCACTCTTTCTTGGGACTCTTGTGATGGTATTTCATGCCTAATCTTATAGAGTTCATCAATTCGTAGTTTACTATAATTTTTTTTTTTACTTGTTGATTTAGACCACATTTGGCAACAGGCCTTGCTCACTTTCAAGAGTGATATACTCAAGTTACATAGAACTGATCAGCCTATATAATCAAAGAATTGGCATGTGATAAAAATAATCTTATTATTTATCTTATAAAAATTAAAAGTCGTACTCATTTTACTAGACTATATATATATACACACACACATATACGTACATACAATAATTGCTATATTGCACTAAAAAAGTTGTTATATACAGTAGTTATGTTACTGTGTCTGTCGTTGTATCACTACTAATGTGTTGTTGTGGCTGTCATTGTGGATATCACGAATATCGTAGTAGAAGATTGCTATATATGGTGGTAGTGTCATTGTGGCTGTATCTGTGAGCATGTGGATGTGTTGATATGTCATCGTAGATATCACTTTGTCGTTATGATTTTGTCATCGTGATTGTCATCGTGTGTATGTGCCAATGTGGATGTGTTGATGTGTCACTCTGGCTGTGTCATTGTGGCTATCACTATGTCGCTATGAATGTGTCACTGTGGCGGTCATCGTGTGTGTGTGAATATATATAAGGTGAGATGTGAGAGATACTAGGAAGAAGAGAGAGGAGAGAGAAAATATATATTCAATTGAACAATCATGTAATTACAGGACAACAATATGCCTGATCAGCTCAGGGTCAAAATAGGAAAAAAAAAAAAAAAAGATCCTACCAATCTGTTTATCAGATAGTGCATATCATGTGTCCTTAATGACTCAATTAGTTCGCGCATGTATTTATTGGCAGAATAGATTATCATTTTAGACTTGTTTATAATATCGACATAGGGTTTTTGGTGGCCGGTCCTATGCGGTGATCTTTTAAGTCATAAGTTCCAGACATTTTTCTTTCGGGTTTTAAAGGAAATATCCATTTCAAAAGATCCATTTAGTATTATTTAAATAAAAAAAATTTAATAATATCCACATATGTATATGCTTGAAATTGTGCAATTCAAAAAAAAAAAAAAAGCTTACATTATTTTTGAAAACAAAATAATCAAACACTTAACATAGACACGCTAGAAATAAACAAACACTGAATATTATTTGTTAACACGAAATAATCAAATATTAAACTTGGACCGACACTAAATTTAAGCCTAAAATGCATCCTTTAATACATTCGCATTTTACATAAATGATTAACAAAGTATTACATATATGAAAAATAAAAATTCTAATAATAAATTACGACTACGTAAAGTGCTACTAATAGAAGGCAAACATTGTAATAAACACCATTACAATTCAAACAAAGATGCCAAGCATTAGACACATGATTCAAGACACCACTTCAACAGGCTCAAAACCCTTCTCACTTGATGCCATGACACCATCCATCGCCAGTTGTGTCTTTCTACTAATGGTAGGCCAATTCTTCTTAGGTGACACACCTTTTTTTGTTAATACCAGCAACCAAAATAGCAAACTCCCGCACCATGAGGGCTTCCAGAGGAAGATCTGTATCGATCACATGCTCACTTGGTACAGGTTCAATCCCTATAGAGAGTTTTGCAAACCTCGAGTTTGAGGCTTCATAAAATGGTGCACCTTTCTCTTGAAAAGGAATAACAAAGTCATGCACACGCAGATATCCATTTGTTCCAAGAGCTGTTATGTCCATGGTCAAATTAGTTAGGAAAGGGCAATAGAAGGTTGTTGTTTTCCCATCTGTCCAGCGTAATAAAGCACCGCAAGATAGAATCACACATGCTTCATTGTATTCAGGCTAAGGCAAAGTCGTTGCTGTTTTAGGCAGTTCATATTCATTAGCCCATAAGATTGCCCTGGTGCAGTACCACCCAGTATCATCCAAAACTCCAAGAGCATCAAAATCAGGTTTAATGCGAATGTCATTCTTGAGAAATTCTGGACCAATAACTAAAAATGTTGTGTATCTGCAGTAAAAAATTAGCCAAAAATCGTCTTCATAACATATATAGCAAACCCCAACAAAATGTTGAACATTCAATTATGTATTTACCTAACTGGGGAAAGAAGACATGGAAGATGTGAGTAACCTATTCTTTTAACCAATCTATGAATTCAGATTTCATTTTTGTGTTGCTTAGGCTTGAAATCTTAGTCTGTTGCATATGATTAACGCAATAATAGTTCTTAGAATTACTTTGTTAAATCATTTCTAATAACTGCATATAAGGATAGAAACAAAAGTGGACATGTGCTAGCAAACGAATTGAAAAGTCTATCCTCACCATCAGAACATGATCATCCCCTCACCCTGTCTTAGAACCACTCTTGACAATTGATGATACCACTGCTATGAAAATGAAACAAAATTAATAAAACAAAATCTTAACGAAGGGAAATAAGAAGAACAACAATGCAAAGACGACATACACTTGCCCCAAGCAATCTAAATCACAAACAGTAAGTACATACATCATAGCCAAGCCAAATTCACCAAGGGAGGGAGAGAGACCAAGAAATACCAAGAATCAACTTAATAAGAGCACAAATATAACTATGAACACCACCACCACAGAACAGCTGGTTATGACAAACCTAAAAGCAGAAAAATCAATACCGCATATAAACTATATGTATCAACCAAAAAAAAATACACAGAGAAATAAAAATAACTATGAACACCAGCTGCAGTGGGAAACAAACTGCATTACAATTTACATACATAAATGTGATTGAGAGAGAGAGAGACAGAGAGAATGAGATCCCATGTGATCGAGAGAGAGAGTGAGATCCCATGTTTCCCCAATTATCCACAGCACAAAATTAATAACCAATATCCATAAACTATATTCCACCATCAATAACCAAATTTAAACGAACACTTGACAATAAATTTCACAAAAGTAACCTTCCATAAACTACCGAAATTTTACAAAATTTCAACAATCTAAAAAACTTAGTGTTTTGTGTGCACGTGTTTGCCTGATGTGTTATGTGTGTGTGTGTGTTTTGTGTTGTCTGAGTGTGTAGCGGAGAGGAGAGGAGGGGATGGGTATTTTGGGTAGGGTTGGGTTGCGTAGAATATTTTAATAAAAAAAATCACAGTAAATAAATAAAATTAGAAACAAAAATGAGACAAATTAGATACAGTTATAAAAGAAGAAGAGGAAAGGAAAATCCCAAAATTTTCTCCATTTTACCATAAAAAATAGTAGTCACAAAAGATCAACACACACACATACAGAAAGAACTTTACAGTGTTTTTTGTGATTGTGTCGTGGACGAAAGTGCTGACTCACTTTGCCTTCTTTCTATAGATGTTACTAAAAAAGAAAGGAGTAAAATTTCAAATCATTGAAGCAAAACAACAAACATCTTGTCTTAACTACCATAAACTATATTTAGTGGAAATTATGTTCATCTCCCCTAAATGTCACCATGCAAAAGAGGGAAGAGAGAGAGAGAGAGAGAGACTTTTGAAATATTCTATTTTTTAATCGGTTAATTCAAGTATAAAAAAACTAAGTACACAAAATGATGCCCGAAAATTCTACTTGGCGCCATGGAAGCAAAAACAGTGTATATAGTTTACACCATGAAATTTTACATCAAATAAAGTTTAATAAAAAAACTCACAATCTCAAATTTTAGATCCCACAAAACTCAAATAAAATCGAATCGTAGCAAAATTTAAATCAAACCAAACATAGATTTGCATCAAATAAAACCTAATTAGAAAACTCACATCAAATCGAATCTAAAGTAATAAGCACAACTTTCAAACAATTTGGGCCTACTATATAATTCAAACCAAACACGACAATTCCTAATTCCAAATTCCGATAACATAATCCATATTCTGTTGCGATAGGGATAGAAGGAGCTCAAAGCCATAATGCAGTAAATCCATTTAATTTTTTCCTAATATTTCTTATTCACATAATTTCTCTAAAAATATACCCTCAAAAATAATATCAACCTATGTATATAATTTTTGTAATGATAACATCAATGGTTAGTACTTGGTAAATGTCTGTTTTTTCTTAAGAAATCACATCCCAAACCAACTATTGGACTCACCATTTTTCCATAGTCCTACATTAATACAACCATTTACCAACTAATGCAACATGTCTAAAATATCATATTTGAACAATGTCCAACTCATACCTAAAATCTTGGCAATAGTACTCCTTGACAATTTCAATCATGCTAAGATGTCTTAACTACAAAAGATTGTCTTCCTCAGTATTCTCCAAATTGCAACAATTGTGTTGCTTGCGATTTATACGACCCCTGTAATCATAAAGAAACAGAACTTTAAATAACAACAAAAATTTTAAAAATTGAGAACTTGATAATTGAGGTATTTTACAGAGAAAGTGTGGTACTTCTTTCATATTTTTATTTCAATATGATACAATTTCTCTTTACTGGAATCAATGTAAAAAATTAAGGAATCCAAATGCAAAGTAACGAAAAGGGAAAAAAAGGAAGAGTGTAAAAAATATTTTTTCTTTTGCGCCGCCATAAAAAACATTTCCAAGATGCCTTTTAGAAAGGCAACCCTTTGTCAAATCAAGGTCACTCTAAATCCTCTCCACTTTTGAAGAAAGTTGTAACCCAAATTTTGTCAACTGTTTGCACAAACTTCTCTTAAGAATTCAAACAAACACTTGGTTGGCCATTGTGTGCTGTGTGGGTTTGATGAATGGGAGTGGGGCTGCAGTAGTCTCCAGCGAAGATGAGGATGCGGGTAGTGGGACATGGAGTGGGTTTATAGTGGTGTTGGTGTGTTACGGTGGAGAGGGGTGTGGGTGGGTGGGTGTGTGTGTGCAAGTATAGCGGATGGGTTTGCGCAGAAGGGGAGATTTGCACAGAAAGGTGAGAGCTTGGGGGAGGGGGGCGGTTGTCGGGGCTGGGTTGTGTAGAGGAGGTGAGATTAGGTGAAGGGCGAGGGTTGGTCACATAAGAGGGAGAGCTTTATTTGGGGTTCGCAGAAGGAGAGAGATGGGGGGTGTTGTCTGCGTGTGTGTGGAGAGAGAGATTCAGAGAAGAGGGATACCTAGTAAAAGAGGAAGGTTGTGGGGGCAGGGATGGTAGCGGTAGGGGTGGCGATGAAGCTAGAGCTGGTGAGAGAGACAGAGTAATCGTTAAAAAAAAAAATGATTTGAAACATAAAACATTATTTTGATGTAAAAAGTATGTGCATTTCTAGAACATAATTCATTAAGACATTTCACCGAGCACACATTAGTACAACAATAAGCAATTCACTCTAGGCAACAAACCACTCATACATGCATTTAAAAAAAAATGTTTATGCAATTAATGATAATGAGCATGAAAATATGAATAATTGAAGCATAAAAAATCAAAAAACAGTTTGAATTCTAACCATATCTAACCCAAGGCTATGACTTTTGTTAAACCTATTGCAACAAAACCACCAAGTATTGCAGGTTGTCATTCTGTTTCCAACCATACATCCAACCTCAACATTAAGGTGCACAACCAACGCCACGCTATTCCAAGAAAGAAATATCCACCAATTATTCCAAGCAACTTCATTTCCTCGCAGAAAAACACCAAGCCAGTGGATCAAAACGAAACAAAACAAATAAGATATCAATAAAGAATGATCAAAAAAAATTACAACTCTTGAAACTAAAAGAATAAAGACCTAAAGCCTTCAGTCACTGAACCTCACACAACTATTTAGCTAGAATTTTTACTCAACTTCAATGATAGATCAAGGAAAATGCTCTAATATCAAAGAAAAATTGTAAGGGTTTTGTTTACCTTTGCTTCCACTTGATGCAGAATCAATCAATGGACCCAAATGCAAAAATCAAGTATTCCATATATTTGTTTTCTATTCCAATAATATCCCACAATCAATCAAACCTAACATGAAAATCCTACAATCATAACAATAGATTTTACACATTTTACTACAATCAAAGCAACATTTTCCTTTATTATTTTCAACTTTCTTCTTCTTATTGGGCAGTATCTGTATTCAGATTTGTGCTTATTTGATCAGATATTGGGCAGTATCTGTATTCAGATTTATGCTTATTTGATCTTGTCTGATTTTGTGTTTTTGTTTTTGGAAGTTGAATTGAAGAAGCCGATCGACTTCCTATTTTTATTCTTATTTTCCCCAAATCATTTTTTGTTGGCATAGGGATCATTTTCCCGTGAGGTCTACTGCCTCTGTGTGTGAAAGAAAAAGAAGTACCTGGACTTCGTCGGCTGTAGATTGATCGGCGGTGGGTTGAGCCATGGCAGAGCAGCGAGAATGAGAGAGACAGAGAGAGGGGGTCTGAGATGGGTCTTCTGAAAAAAGAAAGAGAGAGATAGGGGAGCGTCTGAGAAAGAGTTTGACGGGTTTGGGTAACGTGCAAGTGTTGGGTCACTTTTTAAGTAAGCGGTTTGGGCGGGATTTTTTTTTTTTTTTTCTGTGATGAATTTTTAATCGTTAGATGAGATTAGATGAAATTTGGACCGCTTAAAAAAAATTAAATTTAATTTGAATGTTTTTCAAAGGGACATCGGTGACCGTTGAATGAATTGAAACCACCCTATTTTATATTATAGATATCTATATAATAAAGTAGAACAGAGTTTGAATTTTGGAGACAAAGAGAGGTCGAGATCACTTTGAGACAAAACATAAATATATTCAACAGACAACGTAATTTTAACAAAAAATATGATTCAGATCGTCTCATAAATATTGATCCGATAATCATAATTTAATTTAACTCTAACACTCTTATCTCTCATATAGTTCTCTCTCTTTTATCTCTTAAACATTTTAAACACACTAGCTCATCTCCCCACTCTCTCTATATATCTATATAATAAAATAGAGATGAGTTTAAATTTTAAAATTTATTTTGAATTTTTGTGGCTCAGATCAATTCTGAATAAAAGATAAGTTATATCAAATGGTCTATCTTTTCACTAATTTTTTGTAGCTCAAATCAACTAAATAATATTGATCCTACGGATCAAATTAATAGATGATTTTTGTTTTTTCTCCCAAGCCACTTTCCATTTTTACTTCTCAAGTTTAACGCAACTCCTTCCCCAAATTCACGCCCACAAATATTCATATTTGATTCCTTAATCACATAATATCTTTATTCTCCTTCTTTTGCAGGCATATAGATCATCCCTAATTTCAA
>CAUOFW020005494.1:0-27027 GCA_963454935.2 Ilex paraguariensis
CAAAAGAGCAATGCTATTAGGACCTTATGTGGGACCTAATGATGCGATTTTTAGTACGGTCATTGAAGTAATTGTGAGTTCTAATGTTAGATGAAATCCACAACCAATCCAATAATTGTGCATCATTAGTTTCCTAAATAAGATCTAAATAGCATTTTCCAAAACAAAAAAACTCACAGTAAAGCCAGCTGTACTTACATATAATTCCACGTACAAGATAATCTGCACCCACAGAAAACAAAAGAAGAAACAAAGAGGGAGTCAGCAACCAGTCATACTTTAGATAAACTCTCTTAAATAAAGGGTCAAAGTCTTTGAGGCATTCCAACAAACATAATCTAAGCATTTTCAAAATGGGCCAGACTTACAGAGATGGCCAAGCGTCCCACAGTGCCAAATGCAGCCTGGCCTATGTCTGGGTAAGTCTCAAGCCCGGGCTGGCTATCCAAGCAAATACGCAAGAGTATACCTGTGTAGTAAGAAAGCGCTGCAAAGATGAAGAGTATAGAAAGGCCAACCCATCCTCCTTGTTTGACAGCATATGGAGTAGAAAGAATTCCTACCCCACATAGAACATTCATTCCTGCATAAACCCATAGTAAGAACACTGTTATTTTGTTGGAATTGGAATCAGTTTACTCTTTTGTAATCAGATACTTGGCTCACATGGTCATCCAGTACAAGTTTGTTAGGATAGAACTGGTAATTGAGCCGAATTACTCAGGTTTGATCTAAGTGTAAATTACACTCGATTTGAGGTTGACTCGTATTCTAAATGAATTAAATTTGAATAATTTTTTAGGATTGTTTGACTCGGCTCATTTTTATATAAAATAATCGTCCTACTGAAACTCGACTTATTTTTTCAACCAGTCGAACTTGTATAATTTTTTAAACTTGTTTAAAAAAACAAACTCGACAAACTTGGTTCGAACTCGTAAAAATTGGTAAAATTATCAGTCCTAACTGGAAAAAGAGAGATTTGAAATTGAATTTGGATCTCCTACTAAATATTTTTCTAGTATTAACCAATTAAGATGGTATCACTAATATAAATGAGTTTTCCATCTTGGATGGTAACCATTGAAAAAAGAGTAATGACACCAATCCTCCAACGATTATGATAACAAAAATCAGCATAAATTTTAAGATATTATAATAGATTTTAAAAATATTCAATCAATCCTAATATTAAAATAAATCATAAATGTCAAACAATCTTATTTTAGTGTAACTTTAACAAAACGAAGCTAAATCTCATCATTTATAACTTGGGTATTGAAAGAATTTTTTAGGGCCGTAATCTTATCCTAAAAAAGATAAAAATAAAAACAAAAATTAATGAAATTATCATTGGGAGCTATGTCTATTATTCTATCCCACCTCAGTTCAACTCTCTCTCTCTCACTCAAATATGGTAAGAACTTGAATGTATTCTCTGTAGCAACCTAAGCTGCGGAAAGCACGGGCATATTTGTTGGTTATTTGGTCTTTTCATGTGCACCCATGTGTTGTATGAACTCGGTGAACAAGTTGTGGCTCAAATGAGACACAATGTTTTTGTTTGATAGTGAAAATAGTTTTTACAAGTCATAAGCCACCACAACATTGAGCAATAGATAAGCATAAAGAAAGATATATAAATCTTTAAAAGAATCAAAATATTTGTTTTGAGTTAAAAACTTAATAGAAATTCACATTGGCTTGAACCTTCAATTTTGAACAGAATGGATAAATGTGATTAAAGCCGAAGTTTAGGGTATTATAAATTGTAATTTTCCTAGACAAACACGTCATTAAAGTCAGAACTTGAGACAAAACACAATCATCGCCGAATAAAAACACTAAGAAGAACCATATGCTGAATTTATTAAAAGTATATTTTCAACTCTATCTCTAGTTATTTTTCTAGACCAATGGTCATTGTTGTGGTCCCTAAAAACAGCCTTTTTTAAGTTCATTTTCTAGGAGGCGGCTGAACAATCAAAAAGACACACTTATGAAAAACTCGATTTTAATACGACAAACTAATTCATCTAATATTAAAGAAAAAAAATATTTGGTTTTAAATTAATTTGTGTTTCTTAATCGCATGCATAAAGACCTAGTTAATTTTAAGTTTATAGGGTATATGGGTGGGGATTAGTTGAGAGGAAAATGATCTTAATTTTAATTTGTATTTTGTCCTCTGGGTCAATTCAAGTATAACACAAGAAATAAATGACACGACTAACTAAATACTAAGATTAGCAATGACTATTAGTCGATGCAAATCTAATATGACACACTCGAACATGACATCGACCTAATTGCCATCACTTTAACAACATCCTAAGAGCAAATTCTAATAAAAAATGATCTAGATTCATCAATTACATTTTTTCTTCAATTATCGATAGTGGGTAATTTAAATTTTAAAAATTAAAAAAAAATATATATATCCAAAACTTTCTACCACCGATCAAAGAATAAAGTTTGGGTCATGTATCATACCGTTTAAAACAGCTTGGCCGTAGGAACTCTGGCGAGAAGCAGGAAGCTCATGGCCATGGGAGACCTTGGAGAGTTTCTGATCAGTACCCACTTTCTTACCAAGAGGCCTCTTTGAAGGAATAGGAGGGAGAAGAGAGTGAGAGCTACGCCTTTGCTGTGGCTGTGGCTGTTGTTGTTCATTTTCTGCTGTTGGTAACAGAGGCTTCACCAAATTTGATAGTATCTCAGGAGTGTGTCTCCTTGTAAATGATGATGACAGAAATGAACTGCCTAGTCTTGATAGTGTAGGAGTGCCCAGAAAGTTTATGCTTGGTGATGGTACACTGCTATACAGATCAATCGACTGCCTGAAATATTAATTCAAAAATGTTAGCTATTTTGGAACAGAAATTCTAACTTTTCTTTTCCCAATAATTTCTCGTAAATTCGTTACCGTGTAGTCATTTATGGACAGTCTGCAAAATTATTTGTAATTGAAGATGAGCAAGATAGTTGGTAGTAAATAACAATCCAATGCATGAGATTTTGGTCGCTAGCTTACAAGATCAAGGGTAAGTTAAATATATGCAGTTTTACCGAGTGTAAAAAATTCTATTTTTGTAATTCAAATTTGGTATGTAGCAATTTTAGTGTTGCATGAAATAGGTGTAGAAAATGCAATGAGATCAGTGAAAATAATGATCAATTACTACAATGATATGATAACAATCATGATGGTTAATTTGGATTGAGGAGGAAAGATTCAACATTTTTTTAGGATAGAACCAAACAGAACAAGAAAGTTTAGGGTCATAAACACCTATTTCATATCTCCTCCAATACTTGTTTTCTCTATTTTCTTTTTTACCATATCATCCACCATTAATCGTAAGAGATTCGCTTATAAACAATGGGTCTCACTTAAATTTACTATAACTAGATATATACAAAGCGCATGTTACTTTCAAAAACAACACAGCTCTCAAATCACCTGATGAAATACTGCAAGAACAGAAATGATACACACAAACACAGAGAGAGAGAGAGAGAGATACGGTTACATATACCTGTAACTTTGAGGCCAAGAGGTGTTATAGGAATTGGGTTTGCTCTGCTGCTGATTTTCACGATTGTCGTTCGAATAAATCGAATCGTCTGAATCATTGCTATCATCTTCACCTTTGTCAAACGCCTTCTCTTCATCCTCATCTTCACTACTCTCAATGTAAAACCTCTCTTCCGATACTGAATTCTTCATTTTCTCCAATATCTCTCCTAAAAAACACCCTCTTCAAATTCCTTACAACTTCAATCAAAGTTACATCTTTGTCAACAGTTATACCAAAAGAAATTTCATTGCAAAGATCTTGTACAACATCAGAAGATAAACAAAATATATATATACATATCCATCCATATATGGTTTGTGGGTGTGTGAAATAACGACCTATAATGAAAGCAATATTAAGAAAATTGCACAGAATCTACATAAACGTAAATTTTGCGCAGTTTTTAGAGTGGATTTGAACTGTTAAGAATGGAATTTTAGACTTAGACCCGAGAATATCTATGCATTCATATGCATGTAGAGAGAGAGAGAGGGAGAGAGACGTACTATCTTTGAGCTCTGAAAGCGAGGAGTTTCGGCCTTTGTGGGTTTCGGTTCAGTTAAGAGGTACAGAACTTTGAAGAGAGTGAGGACCTTCGGAAACTACCTAAGAGTTCGGCTTTCTCTATCCAGTACAAGTAGAACAAACAGCTCTTGCTGACAGAGAACAGAACAGAACAGAAGAGAGAGAGAGTTCTGTCTAGTTGGTTGTAATGCAACTTAGAGCTTTTAATTGGAGCTTTTAATGGCTATTTATACGGACTTGCCTGTACTTTCGGGTCCGCTGAGAAAACTTGGGCTCGTTTCATAATCGTATTATGAGGCGATTAAATATTAAATTATATTATTTTTTATTTAATTGAATATAATATTTTGTTTGATAATTAAATTTGATACCGTATTAATTTCAAAAATATATACTTATCATATATTTTTTATACGTTAGATTTGTATTATGAAGATATTTTAATACCATCAAAAGAGATGATATTATAATCCAACTCAAATGTATTATTTTGCACATTTATCATTATACTCCTCTAACTGATAAAATCAAATTGTCATCAATATAACAAATACTGATTGAGGTTATTTTTGTTAATTCAACATTAATACGATAAAATAATTCCTTAACCAAACAACCGATTAGATTAAATAATTACTATCTAACATTTATGTTGTGTCTCACCAAACACTAGATAAAATTATGTATTATTTTAATACTATATTTAATTTTGTCTTTTGTCTTTCTGTATTGTATTAGACCGAATTATTTTATCTAATCCATTCATTTCTAATACGCCAACCAAACGAACCCATTGAGTTTTAGGTGAGAGTAATGTTATGATGATAAATTTCTTTTTGGTATGTTATGATGATAAATTTCTTTTTGGTCAAAATAATCAAATCATTTTTATTTTTTAAAAATTAAAATAAATTAGTAATGCCATCAAAATTTAAATATTTTGATATGTTTCATAATATTTCGAGATATGTTAGTAATGTTTTGACGTATTTATACAATTATTTTGAAATAATTTAAGGTGTTTCAAGATGTTTTGATATATTTTGACTAATATTTAAAAAAAATAATTCTTAAATTTTTATTCGTTTTGATTTTATTTAGAAACAAGTCAAAAAAATTTCGAAACGTTTTTTTAGATGACTAAAACAATGTATTAAAATGAAATTTTGATCATAAAATGTTATGGACATTCAAAAAAGTGTTCTACTTTATTGATATAATAATATCTTAAATAAAAGTAATATTATTAAGAGCTAAAAAAATTGATCTAATTCAATGATTGTATCAAGTGATAGAGTGCATGTCATATCATTAAATTAATAAATTATGTTAAATTTTTAAATCCTAATAACATTATTAGGCAAGTAATAGAATCCTAATTTAGATAATAATACTATTTATACCTAATTTAATGACAATTTATTGGCTAATCCAACACAACTATTAAATTAGATGCATTGCTCAAATGAAGGAGTCTTATACTTCGCCACAAAATATTGGAATGGTTATAGGTGAAGGGTCAACAAATTAAGTTTAAATAAATTATTTTAATAAGAAAATTTAATAATTACTTTCACCACATCACTATTAAACTATGTCACTTATAATCATTATATTAACAAATTAGGTTAATTTTTCAGATTCTCAAAGTATTACTCTTTCGATAATCCTATTTATATTTTGTTCAACCGGTGTAATACATGTAAAATTTTTCATTTCATTTCATTATTTATTTTTATGATCAATGACTAAAAATAAATTAATAAAAAATATATGACTGAAAATTAATTTTTTTTTTATGTGAGACCAAATTACTTTTAATTACCATAGTCTTACCCGTCCTTTTTTAGTGTTCTAGTCTTCAAGATGCCCACCACAAGTCATAGGCTTATATATTGACCTATATATTTTTTGATTGCACCTTCTAAACTTTTTAGTTTAGTCTACAAATATTTCAATATATCGTATCTCTTTTATTTGTCAATCAATAACCACCGAATAACAAAACCACCACAACACAAACAGAGAGATTGGTGGTGCGAGTTGGTCTATCAAGTGGTTTGGAGAAAGGAGACGAGATTACGAGAGGTTGTTGTGAACATTAAGATTTGTATGGAAAAATACCCTAAATGTAAAAGATGAACATGTTGTGCAACCTCATAGTTTAGTGAATGTGTCCACCCCAACCACCAAATATAAACATATATAAAATTAAACAACTGTAACCATTTTCTTAGTAGGAGAGTGATAAGAAAAACAATGTAGCCAACCCTAGTTTTATATTATTACAGCTTACACAACTTGTTCAATATCACGTACTCACAGTCACAGCCTACCCCAAGGACAAAGACACAGCCACGATTATCCTCTTTAGATCCCAATGTTCCACATGGGGGGATGCTATTAAACTAATACCAAGGATGTAAGACAATAGAAATTATAATGGGCCATGTCATAATAAACGTTGGGTTAAATTATTCAAAGGGATCAGATCTGCCAATCTCATCATTTTCTGGCATAGTAAAAATATTATTGAAGGATTTGGATGTTTGTTTGGATTCCCCATGCCTCATGACACTATTATGTCCACATTCATATCAGCATAACTTGCCATATATCTCACTTCAAACATATACTATATAATTACATTTATATATGTACATTCATATTCGTATATATGTGGATCCATATGTTTATATACGTTTATGTGTATACATATATTTTGGATAGATTGAATAAGAGTTTGGTTGAAATGGTGGTGGGGCACGAGAGGACTATGAGTTCCGAGGAGGGACCGTAGGGAAAGAGGGGAGTGGAGGGGTAGCAACACTTCCAAATGTCACTTCTTTCTGTCACCTCCGTCTTTAAGACTATTTAGTTGAGGTCGGGGTGGGGAGGGGCAATGGAGTTGTTCTAATCAAGAATGCTAGATTATGAATCTAAAGGATAGGGGTTGAGGTGTTGAGTTTGGCACAAGAGTAGAAATTGAAGTGAGATTTATTGGGTTGATTCGATGCGTCGAGTTTGATCTTCCTTTTTTAAAAAAAAAAAAAGAATTTATTGACTATAAATAATATGGGCAAAAGGGACATTCTCAGTCAACAAAAAAAAAGGGGAAAAGGAACATTTTTCTCGAAAATATTGTAAATTTCATGTTTAGAAAGTGCATATCTTTCTCTGTCATTTCAATTTTCATGATAGTTATAAGATATTAATAAGGTCGGTTTAGTCCAAGAGGCTAATTTGAAACTTATTTATTTTTACTTAGCTAACACTACTTTTGTCAAACAATAAACTTCCGATCTACTTTGCGTTTGGTTAGTCGCTTTCAAAACCTTAAACAATAGGTCCCGTAAGCTTTGTCCTGAATTCTCCCTTTTGTATCCTCTAGCTAAATTTCAACGTTACATAATTACATTCCTTTGGACGGGACTAATTGAATTAGGATATATATCACATTCAAATATCCTATTATTATTCCATCAATTAAATTTTCAATTTTAGTTGTACTATATTCAAATGATAGCTTTAAATTTGGATTCATCTGACTCACCAATCTCATGATTGAACTATATCATCTATCAACAAAAAAATCTCATTATAAATGTGGTAAATAGTTTGTATAACCTAGTCAAGGGCTATGCTTATGTAAATGGTTAAGGCATTAATTCGAGCTTTGTAGTGTAAAAAACACGAGTTCGAACATAAGAACAACTGTTTGATTCAATAATCCCTTTTGTCATATTTGTGTAAATGAGGTTACAATCTCTCAAAACACAAATCTCACCCAAAATCAAATTTGTAAACTAGACGATAATGTAAACCTTACCATTGCAGATTCATTTACCTGATAATTTCTACGAGACTTGAAAAACAATTTGAAATGATGACCCGACCCTTAGTTATAGACAACCCACTACATCAAACAATTTTCGTTGTTGTGAGATTGGGGGACGGCCAAATATATGCAACTCTTTCCTCGAGTGTAGAAAAATTAGTTTTTCAATTCAAATTAACAATATCCATATCAAAATTAAATAATTTTACTACGGATATTTTAGGTATGCCACCATAAATATTTTTTTTTAAAAAGAGAGAACTTCTTTGTGCACTTGAATGCAAGAGGAAGAAGAAAGAATAGCTCTCTCTCTCTCTCTTTTATGGTGTGTCTGTTTCTGTGATGGGGGCATATTGATTTTGTTAATTGGCAAGGCCTTAACATTTTTGCAAGGACTGTCTCATAATGAGACAAAAAATATTCCATTATAATAGGCATACTCTTATCCCCACGTCACATGCCATGATCTTGACTCCATTGATGGATCATATCAGTCAATAATCTGGTACAACATAACTCACATTAAGCACCAAAGGTCTAGCAAACGTTAGATGGCAGCTACCCCACATGCTGCATATAACTCTGAATAGCAACCGTCACATATAGTGTTTAGGGTTTGTCCCTCACATGATATTTTGTGAACATGCATATCCATACTTGGATGCCTTCATAATTGAACCTCATATTATTCTATTCTCTTTCTAGATCAACAAGGGGAAAATAATTGAAGGGAGACGTGAAGAAGGTGGCATTACGTCTTTAATGTTTTGTGGTGTCATCAACTAGTGATAGAATACCAAGTGAATTTAATAGGTTCTATTGTTTTAGTAACTACCAATAACCATCTTGTCCAATAATTGTCACGATGGAATAATGACATCCACCAATTTTATTTGTTTTTTTATAATTCTTCGTAGTGTCACTATTACACCCAATATTTACTCAAAGTGTTGAAGGTGCATAATATGAAGATATACTCCTAAAATGCAACATCGACTTTGCTTATCACTAATATCAAAACCACTATAATGTAAATGGCTAACATTAACATGACATCTTAAAGAAATTGAAAGGTCAATGATTTAAAATCATCACTTGTTATAAGTAACCACCAAATGAATGGATTTGTAATTGTTAGAGTTAATTGTACTGGAGATTCTTAAAGTATGAAATTTGTCTCATTTTGATTTTCAATGTTTCAATTGGATCATTTTGGTTCATGAACTATTGAATATGTTTTTATATGATCTTTCAAATAGACAGTGTTCAGATTGCTAACGATTTTTTTATTATTAAACTTGTCGTATGTTACTTAAATATAAACAAAAAAATAATTTAGATAACTCTTGCTAAAAAAAGAAAACGATTATCAAAAATAGTTTCTGCACAAAAAAAGTAAAAAAAAAAATGAATGAAAATAGATCAATTTGTACAAATCCTTATAGAATGTGCTAAAATTAAAGAATCTCGTATACCCTCATTTGATATATATTATCCTATGAATTAGATCTTGCCACTTGATGGATATTGGTATATCTCTTTAATCTTGATTACATGTGACAGAATATCCTATTAGAGTTGGGTCTATGGTGGAAACCATCAAGTACCTCAGGACATGGAAAATGGAACAATGAAAGCGAGCCTTCGTTATGATCTTATCCATCCACGAAACCAGCCTTACAGGTGCTTATAGACGTCACGTTAGCATGTCCTTTCTTAGGTTGGGGGTAAGGGGTTGAAAATGAATTGCGACAAAAGTTATATTTTACGTCCTAGAGGAACTATAATTAATGATATCATTCTTTTCGGTACAGAAGTTTAGACTATGGTCAATTGACAGAACCATAAAAATGCTTATACAAAGTTCAAAAAAGAATTAAAAAAAAAAAAAAACCCAAGTGAGATATGTCTAATATTCCATTCGGGAGGAATGATGGAAAATAGGGAGGATGAAAAGTACGAAAGATATACTTTTTATCCTTCAACGAATGAAAGTAGGAATGATACATTTTTCTTCTTTAATGTTTGGTTGGATGGATGAAAAATAAAAATGAATAATTTTTTTTTTTTGTGTTAGCTAAGATTAGGGTGACAATCAAATCGTGTCGTGTTAGATTCGGGTTGAGTCATAAAATTATGAGTATTTTATATTTTTTATTCGTTTGTCAGGCCATTTCAAGTTCGTGTCATAAAATTCGTATCGAGTTCGAACCGTGTCATCGTATTAAGTCGAAAATTTTTACACCAAGTTAAGATGAAAAAATATTTTTTTTTATTTTTTATTTTTCATATACATATTTTATCATTATATTTTCATATGAAATTAATGTATACATAACATATAGACAAATAAGATACATTTTAATACAAATAATTAACTTTCTATCCACTTTCTTTCCGATTTTAAAGGGATTAATTTTGATGAGTTGGAAGGAAAATTAATCCATCCACTTTTCCATCTTTCTTATTTTTCTACTTTACTAAATATAATATTTTATTTATCTTTTTAACTTTTCACCCTTTTATTTTTTCTCATACCAAATAAAACATAAATGAGCTTGAGAAACTTTGTTACTGAGAGCCCCGAGGGAAAGAGGTAGAAAATGGGTGATATATTAGTGTTAGAAACATCATGCAACTACGTAGAATATATTTCAAAAGTTGCCACAGAAGTTCACGAGCAGGTAGTAGTGCAATAAATGGTAGACTAACGAAAGAATATTAGCCTTCTTTATATCACCTCACCTGATAGCTACTCCCAAAGGCTCGTATTTAAATTTTAAGGGTAGTTCAAATAGTAACAGAGATAAGATATAAATTTAAACGTTATGAATTTGACTTTTCGTAACTCTTTAGAGTCAGGCTATAAGAGATTTCTCCCTCATGAATTTCTTAATTTCGGCGTGGATGACCTCCTGTCTTTGACTAGAGTGACGAAAGAATTAGTCGAGATACGCGTAAATTAACCCAAACACTCATAATTATTGAACCAAAAAAAAACTTGTACCTAATAATTGCCCGGTCCATATTAGATGGGAGATGGTATATGTATGAAATGGTTAGTCATGCGCTCTTAGAGACTTCATACTTTTTTGCTAGCGAAAGAAAGCAATTATCAAAAATAGTTTCTGCACAAAAAAAGTAAAAAAAACGAATGGTCAATTTGTATAGACACATATAAAAATGTGCTAAAATTAAAGAATCTCGTATACCCTTATTTGATGGAGGTTCTGATATTATATTATCCTATATGAATTAGATCTTGTCACTTGATGGTATATCTCTTTAATTTTGATTAAATGAGACAGAATATCCTAATACAGTTTGGGTCTATGGTGGAAACTGTGCCTACAAGATCCTGGACAATATAAAAAACGAGAACAGATCTCTCTCTTGGTGAACTCGAGTGAGCCAGTTGAGTGACCAACCACGCTGCTTGGAACAGCCTGCGAGGTCCGGTGGTAACCTGGAACGGCAACGGGAGACTCTGGGGGAGCGGAAGAACGATCCAGTAAGGCTGAAAGAGATTCCTGGAACAAAGAAGAACAAGTTAGAAGGGCGCCGGGGTGTTTTCCGGCATATCCCCTCCGACGATCTAGTCAGTCTTTGAGAAAGAGAGAGGAAGGAGAAAACACTGAGTGTGTATTGTAGTAAAGAGTTTTTTGTTGCATACCCGTCTTGCCTTTTGCAAGGGGTATTTATACCTCAAAAGCTCATGATTGCTGTCAATGTAGTCAGTAGGTGATCATTAGGTACAGGCAGTGTGCGCACTGATTCTGATGAGGAATGTCTTCTCTTCTTAACTGCTTGGGGTCCCGAGCAATCAATGCTGGGTCATCGGGATGCCGACGGTACATTGTACTCCTCTCGGGGAGGATGCAATAAATGCTCTGTATTAGGAGCATTTATTACCTTTCATTTCCGAGCCTTACCGCATTAAATGCGGTCTCATCAAGGGAATGGTGTAATTAATAGTTTGCTTTCCCAAGTCGCGTGTCAGCAACGGCATGCGGTTTCTCTGTCTTCGATGTGATATCATATGCCACGCGTCCATCCCTCATTGGCTGTGGCCCTTGCATTCCAGTACGTTCTGACACTAATTGTGTAAGACGATGTCATGATGAATAGCCTAGGCTAATGACCTGTACGTCAATAGCTTATCCTGGAGTAGAGGAGGCGTCTAGGACGGGTACACCTCGGCACCGAGGAAAGGCTCATCTTGGAACCGAGGGAGGGACACCGACCGAGGTACCATATCAGACCGAGGCTACGTGTTGGTTGTAAAACGTACTGAATACCATGATCCTATATGAGGAGTACCTCGGGGGCGAGGAACTTTGTGCGCCGATGGTGCTTGATCTTAGCAACAGTGTTTTGATAATACCGAAAACACGTGTCTTCATCATGGAGCATTTCAGAAAAGTCCCATCAAATACCTCAGGACTTGGAAAATGGAACCTTCATTATGATCTTATCCATCCACGAAACAAGCTTTACAGATGGAGGGCATGCATAAGCTATATAGTTAACAATAATAAGTTAATGACCCACCAAAACTTATAATTTCAACACACACAGTATCAAATCGAAATTGAATTTGCAAGTTTCAGTTTAACTTTATCAGTCAGGAATGGATGGTAATTAAACGACATAACCAGTTAGACTCATCTAATAAATTTAATAAATGGGTGAATATGAAACCGGGTAAACACAACACGAACTTGTTAAACACGGTTTAAATATGACACGAGTCTGAACTAAACTATACAAGATTATAAATAAATTGAGTATGAGTTAAACACATTTTAATACGACACAACTTAGAAATGACACGTTTCCCACACAACACTACCTATATTGGCTGGCTTAGATATAATCGAGTTTTTATAACACTTTTGACAAATAAAAAATGTTCAACTTTCCAGATGAATCTATTAGAATCCACCACTAGATCCCACCACAAAGTAGGTTTGTATTAGAATAATGAAGTACTTGTCTCATTGTTTACCTTAACATGTTTTAGTGAATTCTTCGTGTACCTCATATTCAAAAGTTCAAAATGATAATTTAATGTAATCAGCTATATTCAGGATTTGTTTTTCTGTTATAAAATTTATGGGGATTAATTTAGAATTTCACAGTTATCTTTATTCCTTAATTTTAGTAAATGTTGATTAATGTTTTTTAGGGTTGCCCATAAAAAGTCATCATATGAATATGTTAGGAGTGAAAAAAAAAGAAAACTACTTGATTATCGTGGTTAAAAAGTTAAAATATAAATTATAAGATAAGTTGAATCTAAATAATTTAGACCTAGTTTATTATATAAATGTTAATAAACTCCTATAAATCATGAATTATTCACGGCCTAACCATAAATTCTAATGATATATCTCTAGTTTTTGGTGGGTAAAATGTCGTATCAAGTTCATAACATTCCGGCCTATAATGAGATTTGAGAGAAATAAGTGGTAAAAATTAGAAAGATGAATTCGGAACTTGAATACACACAATATCACTTGGATAGATAAACATTTATCATCGTTCCGGATCCAATCACTTGTTGTGGAAGTTCCAACTTCAAATGGGTATGAAGACATCCCACATATGACACATAATTGCACCAATTACCAGGTCATTCTGAAGTTTCCAGCTATGAAGGTGGGCTCATTCTCATCATCTTGTTCAAGTTCTGTGGCTATCCCAAACAGTCGATCACTTCCAACAATTTGTTAGCTGACAACTCTTTTGTATTGTCCCAATCAATTCCACACATGATATGCAACAAACTCTCTCTTTTAGTTTTCTTTCAATTACATATTGTACCAGAAGTGCAAGTTCCAAAAATGGGGACTCTCATCCCTTGATTTCTTCCCTTATCTCAAGCAATTATCAGTTCACAGAATTTTTAGCACTCCAATCCAATCCTTTCCGATTTTCAGAGGTGGCTCGAGCTATTTTGAGACTTAAAGTGACAATTATAAATGAAATATTTTTATTCTTATTATTAGTAACAAAAAATTTTGGAAGTTTAATGTTACGCCTTTTTGAGGTATAAAGTATTAATTAAGTTTTTTATATTCAAGTTTTACCACCTTATCACTATTCCATTTAATTGCTCTTTTGACATAGTTGATTTTAAATAATATTTTATGTTGTCACCAACCGTAACTACTAGTTTACAGGTGTCAAACGTGTCGATTTAAACGGGTGATCGATGAAAAATATGTAAATCCGTACACGACACGTTTAATAAACAAGTGAAAAATCTCAATACGAACACGACCCATTTAATAAACGAGTAACACGACACGACTCATTTAACCCGTTTAATTTTTAAAAAATTATATCAACAAATTTTAATACATCACTTTTTTTACTGTTGATTATATTTACCTCAAAAAAGGATTTTTTAGCCAAATTTCACATAAAAATCAAATTTGAAGGCTAAAAAAAAATGACAAGAGACCACTGTCTTTTATAGGCAAGACAGCTCTCCTCATCTCCTCTCATTTGTCGATGTGGGACAAAAATAAAAGGGATTAGTTTGCCTTTGTCATGAACTGCTCTCATCTCCCCTCCTTTATTTTTGAATTAATACTTTAAATTTTTTTTGTATTGATTTCTTTATTTTTTTTCTGTCTAATTTTTTAAAATAATTATTAATTTATTATTATATTAATTTTATTTAAAGGAGTAAATGTGTGACAAACGGTTTGACATGTCTCACTCGAATACAACCCGTTTATTAAACGTGTTTGGCGGAACAACCGTGTACCACCTAAAACCGTTAAGATCTCACCTAAATCTGCTTAATTAGTGTCGATTCATATCGGTTAATCGTGTCGTGTTAATTTTGATAGGCCTGCACTAACCTTGAGCTGCATGCTATGTAGAAAAAGAATTATTAATTGAGTTATTAATATTTTTAGTCCCTAAAATATGTATTTTTTTTTATCATTTTAGTCTTTATTATATCAATTTTTTCTAATTAATCCCTAAAATATTTAATTCGTATCATTTTTGTCTCTATACAGACGGACCGTTAAGTCATTGACTAAAATGATCACAATTTAATTTCATAAGTTGATATAATGGGTTTTATCTTCTCAATTTAGAAATTTTATTTGCACTTAAACCTTGTATTTATTGTGGGGTTATTTCTTATGGAGTCAAATGTTTGGTTTACCTATTATTACTACACGCTTACAAAACTTGGAATCTTCCTTCAAAATGGTGCCTAAAATCCAAACTTTGTTGGTCTTTTAATTAGGCCGGTCCTGACAATTTTTTCACAGAACAAAAAAAAATAGTCTGTCAAAGTTACAATAAATATATATATATGTGTGTGTGTGTGTGTGTGTGTGTGTGTGTCCTTTAAATAATAAACATTAGAGGTCACTGGATCATCCCCTTGACTTGTACTAAAGAGAAATTTACTCAACGATGATCACGACTAAATTCGTGTCATTGTCTCATTATGAATAAGTGTAATACACGTATGTAGTTAATAGTAATGTTATACTGATCAAAATTAGGGATCCTTAAATGACATGACAGTTGCTGATATAACAAAATTAACTGTCATGCCATTTAAACTTTTTATTTAATTTCTAATATTGGTTAGCATAATATTACTGTTTAGTTTTACTGAGATAAATGAACAAAGTAGCATAAAGTGTGTATGCTGAACAGTTGCTATCAGATCAGACCAATATTGAACCAAGGTGGTTTTTTTTTTGGTTTTGGGGGGGGGGGGGGGGGGGGGGGGGCGGTGTGGGGTAACTGTCCTACCTTCTGTTCTATAAAAGATATTCAAACACTAATCTACATTCAAAATCAATGTTAAGGTCGACCGATCATACACAAACAGAGAAAGGATACAATGTAAGCAACCATTCTTGTAAAGATAAGACAATCCTTCCACCACCAGCAATGGATTGAAATTTTTTTCACTGCACTCGCGTTTAATTTTAATTAATGGTAGATCACTTATTATGAATCTAACTAAAACCCACTATTTATAAGGAGTAATCTTATTTGGATCTAAAAATTTGACCTAATTTGCTGACATAATGATGTGACTTCAGTAGAACCATTGGATCAATACCAAATTCTAACGTTTGATGGAGCCTCCTGTCAATCCAATGGTTATAATGAATTAGACCAACAAATTATGTCATAAATTAGGCTCATTAATAAATGGACTTCTCATTTATGTTGAATTTAACTGGGACCCGTTATTTATAAGTAGATTTTTCACTTATACACATTGGATCATTTATCAAGTAAAACTGAATGAAAATGTAATGAAGAGGATCTGAATTCTATCAATGCGTATATAACCCCTTAAAAAAGTTTTTTTTTTTTAAAGAAATGAGTGGGGACAAGGAAAAACGTCTAAAGACCACTCTGATAGACTCTTATTAATGGAAGTATGAAACCCCTGACAACGTCTGTTACTTCTTCTGAAAACGAATCTAGCTAAATTAGGATAGTAGTCAACTACCGAGTCCAATGTGAACTCTAAAATTCAAAACCTCAAAGTAAGAAGTTCGACAAATACCGTACTAGACCACCCATACTCGGTGGTTTAAACAAGATTAAGTACTATGAGAAAACAGATTATGTGGTTCTAGTACAAGAATCACTATTGGATACATTCAAAACCCAACCTGTTTTAGGCTTGGGTCAACCCAAAAGCAATAAAGTGTCAAGGCCATAATTAGCAGCCCAAACTTTTAGTGGGTCTCTACTCGTTGAAAAATGGTCCACAGGCCCAAATTGTTCAGGCAGTATTCATTATATTGAGTGGGAGGCGGAGGTTTTTTTTGTTCCTCCAAATTCCAGTTCTTTTATAATTATTCACTTGAAATCGTTAATTCTATCTTATTTTTTTATTCTAGTGTTGCTTTCTTTTTGCGGTTCAATAGTCTGGGACGTCTGGGTCAACTTATACGCACCTCGATTAATCTTTTTCCTGGTTCGGTCAAATATAGACCATTCACGTTGAGACTAGAATATTCATGAGAGATAAATCCTTTTTGACCAAACCTTGAGGAGATTCTAATATTGGTTTTATGAAAACTTGATTTGAACCCAAACAATTCAATGCAATAGTAAGTTTGTAAAAGTTTTTTTCTAGAGTTTCTACATAAATACAAACACGCTTTTACACCAAAAAGCGTGCGTTTAGTGACTTTTTTATGAAAATAATGGTAGATTAAAAAATAAATTAAAAATCATAAAAGAGAAGTATAAAAAAGATTAAAAATTAAAGTACGTTGGAAAAAAGATTCCAGTTAGGTGAGGTTCTCAAATCTCACCCCTACTACTCACTGTTCATATATAATGAGAGGAAAATAAATTATTGTTCTTACCCTCCTTGGATGAAAAACGTTGTCCCATTCATTGCAGATTTACTAGGAATTACAATGGTTCGGGTATAGTATCAACCTATAACTCATTGCATAACTCTTTAGCCTATAACGATATTCTTGTTATTTTGAATATTAATATCAACTATAGCTCATTTAATGTCATCGCTTAGATGGTATTGATTTATACCAAGTATAGGGTGTTAGATGAGACTTTATTCAGAATGGGTTCGGTATTAAATATTTTTAATATCAGGTCTTATAATTTCTTCTAAACGTCCAATCCCATCCTCTAATACCTCAAACAACCACACCCAGTTGAGTAGTAGGAGCAAATTTCATTCTTTTAATAAGCCCAGACCATAAATCCAAAAAGTTCATGGCAATAACGACTTCATCCACCAAATAGAAACATTAAACCAGAGGCCCATACAAAATGAGCCGCCGGATGAAAAAGGCCATAAGCAGAAAATATAGGGCTCACCCTCTTGCCATAATTCAACTTGAAGATAAAAGAGTATCAGAATGATGTCTCTTTTGCACAAAAAGACGTCATTGTTATATTTAACAGAACGGCAACATTGTGTTGAACAAAACAATATCGTTTTGGCTAATAACACCTTTGCCAGAGGATCCGCAACCACCAGCTTAATTGGAGACAAATCTTATTATTTGGCAACAATTCAATTGAAAAACTAAGGCAGGGCTTACCAAGTTATTTGAACTTAATCCATGGTTAGTCTAAGTCCTTCACAAATTCTCACTGATAAAATCGAAGCAGCGATTAATCTAAAAAATGAAGACATATGTATAGAATGATCATCCAAAGGATGGATTGTTGCACTACTCACAAAGAAAAAGCAATTTGCAATTCACAAGCACTAGTTTGGTTCTCAGTACGGTTCTCTCCAGGTTATCACCTTGGAGTTACTCAAGGGCGGAGCCACATAGGAATGAGGATGGGCACTTGCCTCACCCCCCTGACTTTTTGAATCCTATTGTTAAGGATGATAGTTTTGGTTATTTTAATACATTTGCTCCCCTTAATTTTTGAAAATGTCTACAATAGTCCTAGATTTTTTTTTTTCAATTTTTGATAAGTTAGTGACCCATTACCCCCCTCCAAAAAAAAAAATCAATGATTTAGTTTATAGATAGAGTACACCAACAAAATAAATGATGATTTCAACTAGATTGTTCAACATAAAATGAATAATAATTTTATCATGGATAATGTTGTTTTGTACATTGAAGAAAATTATTGAAAATTTAGTTTATCATCAATTCATTATGTACAAATTTTAAGATTTGAAATAACATCGTCTTCTATTTTAACATGTGATTGAGTTGAAATGTATTAAACATAGGTTATTTTATGATTTTTTATTTATATTTTGTTTAAGTTAAAAATTTAATGGTGTTTTCGGTAAATTGATGAATGAGCTGAAATTTTTTTCGATCATAGTTTACCCCCTCTAATGTGAAATGCTGGCTCCGCCCTTAGAGTTACTGATGCTGTTACTTGTGTGTGGGTGTGTGAGAGAGAGAGAGATTATATAATTCTGGGCTTATTATTAACAAAACCCTAGAGAGGTTTTGGGTGTGCTGTCCAGTATCTATTGTCTCTTTGCTGCAAAAAATGCATCTTCGCAGGTAGGTTCCTTCAGAGTGTAATATGCGTTGTGATGGACCTAGATATAAGTTTGGTGATCCAATATTACATCGCTCGCTAAAACATGTAAGAAGTTCTTGATAAATTTAAGTTTTGGACCCTCGTGCCTTGGTCCAAAACCGATAGTATTGTATAGTATTAGAGTTTGGGAAGTTGCCCTATTTACTTAGAATTTCACAATTTGCGACAACTTCAACAAGGAATACACTCATCATATGGGTTTATGGGGAATAACTTTTTCGAGAGATATTGAGTAAAAAATTCAGAAAAGATCGATAAAAAATTGGGATAAATATATATTTTGGAATGAGAATCACTTCATAATTTCGTATCTAACTAATGGATTTTGCAAAATTAGGGGATGGAAGGGAGGAGGGTCGACCCCTTTCGCACCCCTATATCATTATTAACTTCAATGCCAATGTTGTGTTCCTCTATTTAGATGAATGGTTAGACATAGTAGATAGTACCCTGTACAAAACAACTTGATATACCAAGCTCAATTCAAATTGAAATTAATCTTTCACCTTGTAAACTCCATTAAGAAACAACAATAATAAATTTCTTACGATGACCAACTAGTCTAACATAGCGGTTACATTAGACTCACCCCTACAAACTAAACTCCGGATACCTGCAGGCTTCAACTACCAATGAGAGTTGAGCCCAACACATTCACGTTTATAGTTTACTTTAGTGCAAGTTTGAAAGTAGAAAACAAAATTGGTTTAACACATGGAGCTGTCTGTCATCATATAGCGTGGTCCAAAATGTGTACCCTTTTTGATTTCTTTGATCATTCCCTTTTGTTTCATTAGGTTAACCCAAGAGATCGGAGTGGGAAACATCAATGATATCATGGTACAGCCTTGTTCAATGATCAATATGCCCTTTTGCGAAGAACCAATGCACAATACAACAATCATATAGTACGCATATGGGGACCATGATTTCTCTTACGTTGAACACTTCATGCAAGATGGTGACCACTGCATTTTTTCTGTGGCAATGAATCAGCTAGTCTACCACACACAATGATGCTCTGTCAACCAAATAAGTTCTTGTACTACTATGAATTTTCGAATTGTTTTCTTCTCCGCATGTTATATTCCCTATCTTATTTCTAAATCTACCGTTGTTTATATATATATATATATAAAAAAAAAGGTAGTTACATTCACGTTTTCAGTACAAAAGCATGTTTTTTCGCATAGAAAACCTCAAATGTGTGCTTTGCAAAACACATTTTTATATTGAAAAAGAGTGAGTTTAATCCATGTTTATTTGTAGATTCGGAAATAAGTTAAAAATCACGATCAATCGGTGATAAAAGCGTGACTGTGACTATTGCATCATTTTGTGGCAATGAATCAAGCAATCTACCAAACAAAATGATGCACTGTCACCCCCAGCTTTGAATCCAAGGCCTGTTGAAGAAGTTGGTACAAAAGTAGTGAGCTGGTATGAGCTTATCATGCATATGAGGACATTTCTGGAGGGCCATGAGGCTTCTGCCTTAATTATGATATAAAGGGTAAAAATAAGAAGAAAGGGCAAACTTTGATTGGATACTGAGGACAGATACTGAGGTTCATATATCACCATCAACTATAAACATAGCAGTACAATCAATAAATAAAAGGTACTAATTTGCCAACCATAATCTGTCTGTGCATTAAGCTGTTCGTCTCCATCGTACAAGTGGAAGATGCGGCTACGTGTAACAGTGTAAGCTGCTAATTTATCGTTTGGTAACGTTTTCAAAAATTGTCAAAAACATGATTATCAAAATCTCGATTCACATCTTAGGATTTTATGCTCGTATGATCTGGAATAAGATAAATTAATCCGAGTCTCACGTAAGATATAAAATTGATAGAATCTAAGTGAATCGTGACTATGACCTATCGTAGAATTTTGATATGAATTGTGATTTTACGGATTCTAGTTAATTTTTTTGTTATGCGTATTTAATTATTGGGTGGGTCTATTTCTACCCTTGAAATATCTTTGCTCACCCCATTTAATCTTTTTATTTCAAACTATTAAGTTCACTCAATCTATATTCATCTGATTAGTCACTAAACTCATCCCATCTCTATTCACTAATTAAAAACTAAGTTTATTCAATTTTATTTTAATCTAAAATATAGACAATGATCAAAATTTTATTTTGGTATATTATTTCAGTATGAAATATTTTAGAAGTAGAATAAAAATTAATAATATTTTTAAAAAATATTAGTTAAAATATACTAAAATATCTTAAAATACCTCAAAATATTCCAAAGATATTGGTAAAAATATATCAAAATATCTTAAAATTTTGCTTTAATTACTATTTTTGTTTTGATTTATTTGACATATATTTAACAATTTAATTGAATGAGTATATATGATGGGGTGAATATAAATAAGATTAACTTAGTAGTTTGAAGTAAGAGGATTAAATAGGATAAGAAAAGAGATTTAAAGAGTGAGAATAGTCCTGCACTAATTATTAAGATGACCCAATTCATATTATTATTTTAATACTTAAAGACTCAATTTAAATGTGATTGTCTTATATAATAGTTAGTGGATCAGAGAATTTCGACAATTAAAAAGGTTGTATAAAGTTATTTTTTACCACATAAAGCTCTCTTCATCCGTTTTTGTCTCTCTCGTTGAAATTTAAAAACAACTGTTGAGTTTGATCTCACTAATAATTTTTGCCAAATGGTCTTCAATTTCACTTTTTCAAATTTTTGGTTTAAATGTCGAACAATTAAAGTTATTTGTTGAATAGTCTCTCAAATTTTCAATCTCTCCTCTATATATGTTTCTCTCTAAAAATTAAGATCACAAAATATTTCATTTCTCCTACTCCTCCTCACAATATCCCACAAGATTAACAATCCGTTTTTCATTTTTAACAATTTTCAACGCTCAGACTTTCAAATAATCATATCTCTTATAACACATCAATATATCTCTTATAACACATCAATTTGTATATATATTAGACTTGCATATTTTTTATCTCATTTTTTTAATTTGTAAGATTATACGATTTTCAATATAATCCTAAGATTTCGATCCTAAAATCTTACCCGTTTGATCCAAGATACAATCTTGATTTTAAAAACCTTGGTCAAAAAGTGAAAATGTGTCTGATCACTTTGTAATAGAAGTCCCCTACATGAATCCAGACAAGGAAAAACAAAAAAATCAAATATAAAAAAAAAAAAAAACCTCACTTTAAAAAGTACTTAAAAAAGTAAGGAAAAAAAATTAAGAAAGTACTTGCACAAAACATTACCAAGCGGTAGTTTTTTCCCCAATTGATGTGAACTAGATTTTAATAGGACAATGTTTGGTTGTCCCATCTTTATGCATGCCGTAGTAATTTATTCCTCTAAAACATAACTACAGAAAAAATATCAACCTTCGGAATCATACTCACCATTACACCATAGTACGGCCTAAAAACAATCATTTGTTAACTACCATAACAAGAATATTCAGTCCTAGAAAAACCAAAAGGAAATGGAGGGAGAGAAAAATAATGCCAAAACCAAGATGTAGAAGAGGTTTTGAAACTAACCTTACAATTCTGAGTAATCCACATACATTATTGTGTAGATGTGCGGGTGTAAGAATAGACTCGATTACTTCAACATAGGCAATCCTTCACACATGATTTTTCTAGTGTAAACCTGTGGAACACTTGGGAAAGGTGACATAATACATCTCTTAAGATGGATAAAAAAAAACCCTTTACAAGTATGAGCATTATTTTACTCAGTCTCCCTGTGCATTGATTCAAGAACTGGTGGGCAAATTTACCCACCGAGTTACTTTTCGAGACAGTTTGGCAAGTAGAAGCCAGCAAACCGAATGGCCTGCCCATATATCAGGACAATGACAAAAATACGTGAGGCACTTCACATGGTGCAACTAAGCAAGCATTTTCTAGGGGGGGAAAAGAATGTGATAGAAAACTAATTATAAGTATCATCATAACTAAACAGATGCTCTATTAGAAGTCGATAAAGCCAAACATGGTAAAAGAAAAAAAAATTAAAGGAACCCATAAAATTTGGCATACCCAAAGTGACATACTGCCACAACTCACGCTAATAGGATCAAAAAACCAATCTCGAGGTAAAAGGGAATAGAATCATAAAATCACAAAGAAGAAGAATATAGGCCATAAACATGAACACAATCGACATATTTTTGTGAAATTATAGGTCAAAATTGCACTAACAGTGGGTGTGCCGATTTTGGCCTCTGGGGGGGGGGGGGGGGGGGGTTGTGAAGTAGCGTGTGGGTGTGTGAAAATCACCGCCTGTTTATGTCAATTTTGTGTGTGCTTGGGAGCATGTGTGTCGATTCTTTGTGTGTGAGTTGCAGGGCTGTGTGCGAGGGTGAGAGAGAGAGAGAGAGAGAGCAACAATTAGCCAGTAGTTGAAATTTTTCAAGCGATGGGTTTAAGTAGGTTATAAGTTTCAAAGATCTCTTCTCCATTGGATCAGTGAAAGGAAAAGAGGAAAGAAAAATTCTCTTCTATTCCAATGAGTCCTGGGAACATATGGAGTATGTGGCTCTATTTAACTGCTGAGAAAACAAAACGGAAACAAAAGCATAGAGTCTTCAAAATACTAAAATAATCATATATATCCATGAGTGAAGGTTCAAAATATGGTATCCATGTCTGTTTCATGGATTTGTTCTAATTTTGTTTGATTAGTACAATGTTTCACATATAATTGATTCTATATTTAAATGTTTGTGTGCATGCACGCGAGTTTGTGATATTAGGCCTTCAATTTTTTCATTGATGTTGAGAAGTTGTCGGACCAACATTTGCAAGAAGGACAAGAGGAATCAAAGGATGATTAAATCTTCGACATATATTCATATATACAGCCTACAGCTCCAAGTTATTTAGAAGAATATTGCCCATATGAATATGTCTACCGAGGAAAAAAAAACTAATAGAATATCCCAAACAGAAAGGGTATATACTTAGAGATCTAATGGAGATTATTTTTCTCTCGTGTTTTCTTTGTTTTTCTTCTTCTCAATAAGCCACAACTTATAAGGAATCGGATAGGTATCTAAGTAGGAAGATGTGTATTTATAAGTTGTCTAGAAGAAACTGTCATGAACTGATGGAGTTTTAAACACATGAGTGTGCATAAGTCTGGTTTGCAAAATTGTATGTGGACAACAATCAAAACCTATATGTCTCAAAGAGTTAATGACATAAACGATAAGGATAAGGCCCAGATTGTGACTCTGATGAAGGAAAAATCAAAAACATACACCTCATATTTTGCATATATCTAAGTTAATAAGCCATGCTTATAGATGTCCAATCCAAAACAACAAAGAAAGAATGCCTAGAATGTTTGGCCCGAAGGTTTGTCACCCCCACCCCCACCCCCAACACACACACAACAAACATAAGAAACAGTTATGAGAGTTTGGAAAAGACATCAACCGAGTATGATTCTCATTCGAGTACCCAAAGAAGCTCTCCAACATTCAAAGACCAATTTAGTAAAATGCTCAAATATATACCTAAGCTAAATTTTACATTTCGAAACTAACAAGTAACAATGTCTGAAGTTTCATCAGCATCTTGGCTTTCTATCTAAAACCCTAAGAATCACAAAAAATTACAACAAAATCCACACCCATAATCAAATGCTATCAATTAGTAAGACTGCTATAACAACAAAAAACTCAGCTCCCCCAACCTTTGTTACAACCCCAGTGATATGATCCGCTTGTTATTGAGGATTGGCTTATACCCTTTCTTTCGTCTCAACAGCAAAGTATGCCAATCTTATTGTATATCCTATTTTTTGACCAATAAAACCATTTTTATTGATCAAAATTCATCTAATCGATATAGGGAGTACCCTAACAAGGGTTCATAAAAATCCTATCGAATTACACATGCACCCAAAATACCCACCAAAGTAAAAGACTGAGGGGTTTGGAAAAACTGTAACTAGTCCATTAAAGTCACCTAGACATCGAATTGACTCAAACATGCACCAAAAGTATCCTCCAAAGTAAATGACTTGAGAATTGAAAGGAGTTCACCTTCTTGGAGGCATAGCACTTTTACTGGAAATTATGACACTTATTATGAAAGATTCCTCTATCAACCGCTATCTACTTCAGAGATACCTCCCGAAACATTTTTCAAATGCTTCGCGCTTCTGAGTGCAGTCATCAATTGCTGATGCAGCATCATCAAGATTCTCACCCCCAAACTCCGCGGGACACCACACCATCGGGAATTTGCATGTGAATCTTGATGAAGCTGCACCTGCAAGGGACGACTTGTGGATCCATCCAAGCATAATATATGAAGATGTGTAATCTTTAGCCCTAGCAGAATTGTTCAGTCATCTACTGCTGATGCAGCATCATCAAGATTCTCACCATCAAACTTGGCGGAAACCCTACAACGCCGGAGCATTTGCATGTGAATCTTGATGACGCTGCACCTGCAAACAACGACTTCTCGATCGATTCATTCATGGCACAAACAGAGTATGATGGTATAGCACAAACAAAATTAGAAAGCCATAATTTTTTTTTGAACAGTAGAAAACCATTATTGACTCAAATCTTAAATGGTAAAAAAAATTGGTAAAGGAGATAGAAATATTGGAAAACAAAATAGGAACTATGATGTGTTCTAGCTCATGTCCACGAAATCGTGTTGATGTGGCACTTTAAGAGTGGTTAGAAAGGAACCCTGGCAGGATTGTACAGTTTCAGAAAGCAACTTCCCCAACAAGAAACAAAATAGAAAAAACAAAAATTGAAACAAAGGGATACCAAGTACAACCTTGGAAAAATAGAAAGAACATAATGTAAAATCAATCTAGAATTTACGAAATAGTAAGAATGTAATGTAAAATAAGCTAATTAACACCTTAGAATTTATATTTCTAAGATTTGAGGATTTAGGGGTACGAAAATTTTCCTCCCTCCGATTATCAACCCCAAGAAAAACCACAATCTAAAAAGAACTCTTGTGAATTCTGATGAAAAACATAAAAAAGAGGCAAAGAACAACAACTTAGAAGAATCGAATGTTATACCAATGGAACAGGTAAGGGAATTAAAAACTCTCACTTACAAACGCACCCACACACAGAGATATTTATGTGTGTGTGTCTGTGTGCATATATAGTAAAAAATTTAAAGAACACAGGGATGCAGAATAGGGTTTCGACAGAAAGGAGAAACCTCAGTGGTATCTGAATCCTCTGCCCATGGTCACGAGAGAGAGATGAGGAGGAGGAAGGAGGGGGGGGAGGGGGGGGCGAGAAGAGAAGAGTAGGTGAAGTAAGGGTTTGTGGAAGATACTTAGGAGGAGGGTATGGGGAGATACTTATATATACAGTTACACATGCCAGCGGTTCCTTCCATGACCCATGGGTGTATAAAACTTCTGTACACTCTTGTAACTTGAAGCTTCCGCGTTGGGTAAAAGTTTATAATGTATTGTGACGGTGAAACCATTTTATTATTTTCTTGTCTTAACTAAACCCACTATAATATTTTATGATTGAATGGTGTCATGTGGTGTCACCGTTATATTCAATATATTTTTTTTTAATAGACAAATTTTTTGAGTTTTTTTATTATTATTTTATGCATTTACTCCAACACCCTCAACAACACATTTAAAAAAAAAAAATTCACCACATATTGTTTTGTACCATTATCGTATTATGATTATCGCAATTTCTAATGTTGACTTCAAATCTAATAATGTAAGGCATTTTAATTCAATCCAATCATGATAATTATTAGAATATGATATAGCAGCAATCTTGATGAGATCGCACTAACGGGTAAGAAACATGAAGACCACCCATAATCACCATCATTATTTCCATGATTAACATCATCACCTTCTTCACCTCAAATATGCGTTCAAAATGTCATATCATCATGATACTCTCCTCTTTGGCATCGTGATTACCATACTGACGTCATCGTCATCTTCTTTCA
>CAUOFW020005495.1:0-27023 GCA_963454935.2 Ilex paraguariensis
TTCGTGTTATTTGCAGGACCTGAGTACCAAGAAGATTATTATCAGGGGACATGAGAGAGATGATTGTATTATCTAGGTGATCCACCTCTAGTTTTACCAGTTCCTCCACCTCTATCACCTGCACCTACTTTGTCTTTATCTGTTCCTAACTTGCATGCTAGTATCTTGTCTGATACTTGTCGTTATGATTTTTCATCACAAACTGTTCAGTTGTGGTATGATCGTTTTGGACATACAAATTTTAAATATTTATGTATGTTATTTCTTGCTTTGAGCAATACTTGTATTGGTGGTAAACTTGACTGTGTTATATGTTCCCTATCAAAACATATTCGGACCAGTTATATTCCTCGCCTGCACCAGTCACCCAAGCCATTTGACCTAATACATTCTGATATTTGGGGACCTTCTCCTGTTACTGTTTTGTCAGGTGTTCGATACTATGTGACATTTATAGATTACCATACCTGTTGTACTTGGATCTACTTTTTGCATAAGAAATTATGTGATGTGTCCCTGTCATCACAGTTTATCTAAATGATTAAGATACAATTCGATGTCATTATTTATGCTCTTTGTTCAGATAATACCAAAGAATGTGTCCGATGCCTTAGTGTCTCACCTTTCCTCTCAAGGTATCTTTCAGCCGCTCACTTGTCCATATATTCCTGAGCAAAATAGAATTGTTGAAAGGAAAAATAGGAGTCTAATAGGGATGGTACGTTGTATGCTTAGAGGTATGAGAGTACCAAAATCTTATTGATTTTTTGCTATTTTGACTTCTACCTTTCTGTGTAATCGTACACCGAGTCGTGTTTTTCAGCATAGGGCTCCCTTACAGGTCTTATTTCTTGAGCGGACACTTTTTTTGGTTGTTCCCCCTCGTGTTTTTGGTTGCACATATTTGTGTTCAGAATCAGTCTCCTACTCGCCATAAGCTTGATGATAAAGCGATTTATTGTGTCTTTGTTGGCTATTGTAATCAGTCTAAGGGGTATCGGTGTTATGATTCTATATGGCGCCGTATGTATCACAGTCTAGATGTTATCTTTCTTGAGCACATTCCTTATTTTTCTTTCAGTCTTATATTTGCCCTTCTAGTTGATGATACTCCCTTTTGATTTTTCGTTATCGCAGGAGCCAGAGCCATTGGTGACTATTAGTATAGAGTCATCAATCTCTCCTTCTCCAGAGCTACTCGTCCCTGTCAGTACAGAGTCATCAGTCTCTCTTTCTTTGTAGGTTTATGTTCGTCGCCCTCGTTCTCATCCCCCTGTTGATGTCCCTTCTACCTCAGGTGATGTAGGTAATACTTCTCAGTTCTTTGAGCATATTGATGCACTTGTTAGTACTGATGAGATTGCAGGTACTGAGTTGGTTATTTTTTCTGATGAGACATTGTCAGTGGAGGATGATGATTTAGGGCGTCGTTATCCGCAGCGTGATCGTCGTCCAGTTGTTCGTTATGGTTGGATTGTCAGGACTTTATATCCAATCTCTACTTCTGTGTTTTATAGTGATTTGTCTCCTACATTTCGAGCTTATAGTATGGCCTTATCAGATACGCCAGTTTCTCGCTTTGTTTCAGAGGTTATGAGGGAGCCCCAGTAGGTTTCTTGTCATGCAGACGGAGATGGATGTTCTTTAGCATAATCATATGTGGGATTTTGTCTCTTTATCTTCAGAGGTGAAGTCTGTTGGCTGTCGCTGGTTTTACACCTGAAATTTTTTGCGGATGGTACTATTGATCGTCATAAGGATAGATTTAACCGAAGGGCTTTACTCAGGTACTAAGTCGTTATTTTGGTGCTACCTTTGCCCCTGTGGCAAAATTGACTACTGTTTGATTGATTATTTCTTAGTTGTGGAGTATTCTTGACCTTTTTATCAGTTGGATGTGAAGAATGCATTTCTTCACGTATCTAGACGAGATTATTTATATGGATGCATCACCGGCTTCCGTGGTGAGGGAGTAGCTGGAAAGGTGTGTCGACTGCGTAAGTCTCTTTTTGGACTGAAACAGTCACCACGAGCCTGGTTTTTTCGTTTTAGTGATGTAGTTGTATGTTTAGGGTTCACCAGATGCCATTCTGATCATACCTGCTTCATTTAATGGAATACTTCTGGACAGTGTGTCATCCTTTTGGTATATGTTGATGATATTATTATTATTGAAGATAATATTTTTGGGATTGCGCAGGTCAAAGTAGACCTTGGGAAAACCTTTGATGTAAAGGATTTTGGATTTTTGCGATACTTTCTTGGGATTGAAGTTACTGTAACAGCAAGGGTATTGTTCTTTCTCAGAGAAAGTATGTTTTGGATTTTCTCTCAGACACTTGGATGCTGGGGTGCAAACTGGCATCATCACCCATGATTCCAAACCTGAAACTTATTGCTAAAGGTGAGGAGTTGAGAGATCTGACTGTCTATCAGAGGTTGGTAGGTAGACTTATTTACCTAGCCAACTCTAGGTCAAACATTTCATTCGTTGTCAATCGAGTTAGTCAATTCATGCACAGACCATGTCAACCTCATCTTGATGTAGTTTATTATATTCTTCGGTACCTCAAGTCTTGTCTTGGACTTGGGTTGTTCTATGTATGAGGATCTCAGACTGGTTTTTTAACCTGTTATTTAGATTCAGATTATGGGGGAGCGCGTGACAATCGATCTACTACTGACTTCTATGCTTTTCGAGGGACTCATCTTATCTCTTGGAAAAACAAGAAGCAGTCAGTTGTCTCCCGCTCATCAGCAGAGGCAGAGTATCAGGCGCTGACACTGGCATTTGACACATGTGAGATTATCTGACTATGATCGATTCTTGGCGAGTTGGGATTTCCAATGACTTCTTCATTTATATTATATTGTGATAATCGATTTACTATTTAGTTCGTTTTTGACTCTGTATTACATGAGAGGACGAAACATATATAAATTGATGTTCACTTCTTCGGGAGAAGGTTAGCAGTGGTATTGTCACTCTATTGTTTGTAGGGACTGGTGATCAGGTTGCAGATGTTTTCACCAAACCTGTCACTCTATCCATTCTTCGGGACTCCGTTGTCAAGCTTGGCTTAGTTGACATTTTTGCGCCTAACTTGAGGGGGAATGTTGGAGATATTACAACTTAATTTATTTGGGTTTATTATAGTTTTTTTTTTTACTTTTTTACGATTATTGTAATTTTCATTGGCTATATATACGGGGGTTCTACACTTAGTTTGTATCCCTTTCTTTGCTCACATTTATTTCAAGTGTTTCTAATTATCATTTATAAGTTGCTTTGAACTATGGCCTATGGGATGCTGTGTGGCTGGGGTCAGACAAGTTTAGACGGGGTTGTCATACTCGAGTCCACTGTGAACTTTGCAAGGGTCTTGATGCTCAGCCAACTTGACATGAGCTAATTGTCAATGTGCTAACTTTATTGGAAATAGTTGGTCTAGGAATATTGCTTTAGGAATTTGTAGTCATTAGAATGCATGTGTGTGAGTGTGTACATATGTGCATATTTAGCAGAAAAGTAAACGTACAGGCTTGCTAAATATGCCTAAATCTGAAGCCAATTATGCACTTCAATGAGTATTGTTTTGTTCAAACTGCCCCTTTATTATCCTCCTTCTGTTAGAAATTGAAGCTTTGTTGTCTTCTTATGGATTGTGTTATTTTCTACAAATGATATTCCTCTTTTCCTTTACTGCCTTTGTGAGCTATGGAACCAATACCTGCATGTCTTTTTACTTGTATAACATGTAAGTTTTTGAATATTGTCTTGCAAGGCGGTTGCGGTTTACATCTATCTCAAAAATAGCCTTCAGTTTTGTTCATGTTATACTGCATATAATTTTAGAGGCTAATGTTTCCAAAATTGTTGCAGGGGTCGAAAACTCCTAGTGTTGATTTTAGATCTGATGATGGAATACAGAAGGTCAAAATATCTGAGGTAAGGCAAGTTAATGGGTCATCTTTATTTCCATCTACGTGTTTGATCAATTTTTTATACATTCCATAACTCTATTAGTTTACAAACCTCATTTTAGGCTTTGAATGCATTAGTAATGTGCTCAGATATGTATATGCATAGCAGTATTTCATGCACTGGGTCATGGAGGGGGAAGGGAGGGTAATCAGTCCCATATACCTGGTAAATGCCGTTTGTCTCCATAGTTTGGGGTGTCTTCCTGAATAAAGGAGACCTCTAGTGCCTACAAGAGATCCCATAATGGTGCCAGATTCTTTGGTTTTTGTAGTCTGCAGAAGCCCCTTTTATAAATTTCATCTACCCCTTTAACTCTTACCAACTAATTTTGGATATCCCATAATTCCTTGTATATTCATTTGATCTCTCTCTCTCTCTTCTATCCAATAATTCCTTGGATATCCCAATTCCTTAATTCAAACTCGTGATGCGAACACATTTGATGTACTTTATGGATATTTAGTTGGAAATTTTACATGAACTTTTGAGATGTTTAAAGTTTCTAAATTTAGAAATTAACATCTCAGGCAAGATTGTTGGAAAAATTATATAGCTTAAGTTGAAAACAATCTGAACCCTCCTAAGAAAACAGTGAAGATAAAGGCATTTAATTATGTAAGTTTTCTAGTAATCTACTGCATATTGGTGACAAATATCTTGTTTTCTAAACCTTTCGACTAAATAGGAAAATAACTGTTTGCCAAAGTTGACATTCTGGTTAGAGTGATAGAGACCTTCCTTTGCCCATTCAATGTGGAAGTGCTGGATCTGCCACTGACTTCATGCAATTAGGAATGTATACAACGTTGCTTGGTATTTGAAGAATGTTGGAAGACATGATAAAACATCCATATCGGCCTAAGTTTCTCAGTTGATTGATGCTTTTATGCTCATATGTTTGCTTGAAATTTCCAGTCATAAGCACTTTGAAAGGGTTCACATTTACAAACTTAGCATTTACTCATCAGTTTGTAAGTGAAGTAATGTTTTCTTGTTTCATGGAATATCCTCTTCAAATGTAGGTAGTTGATATTGAGGAGATGGCATGGGCTCCGAAGTATGGCTTGAAAGGGGTTATTGATGCCTCTGTCCGAGTAAAAGTTGAATCAGACACCAATAAAACTGATGAGAAGATTATGCCTTTAGAGTTCAAAACTGGGAAAGGAACCAGTGGCCAGGCAAGCTTCTCATCCAAGAGATATTTCTGCACAATGAAATGCGGAGATGATCTGAACTTATGACATATTTAGTAGATACCACCCTTACTATTTTTTCTTTTCTTGATCTTATTTTTACTAGCGCTCATACTCTGTCATTTATGCAGACAGCTATGGAACATAATGCTCAAGTGATGTTATATACTCTCCTTATGTCCGACAGGTGAGTATGGTCAGGCCAATTTATTCAAATGTTACATTTTTGTTATTGAGAATTAAGGATAGATGATGCTTTTGCACCTTTTTTGTATCCTTTTCTTTCTTTTTATTTTGTTTTTTCCTTTCAGATACCTAAAGAACATTGATTCTGGTCTTTTATACTATCTACACACAGATCAGACACAGGTAAAATTAAGTACTTCTGTCTTATTTCTTCCTCTTTTCATGTATTAACTATATCAATGGATTTATGTGAAGGGAATTGTGGTTCAAAGATCTGACTTGGTTGGGCTAATTATGCGTCGTAATGAACTGGCAACTGATATTCTCAAGGCATCAATGTCACAGCAACTTCCACAAATGCTACAGGTACGATTGTTCAATATTATTTTATCTGCCTGAATATCCTTTATGGATTGCTTCTGATAATTTTCCCTTTTCTTCTATATTCAGAGTCCAAACATGTGCAAGGGTTGCAGGCACCTTAATGTCTGTACTGTCTACCATAAGGTAAACTTCTGATGTTTCTAAAGTTCAAGGATTCCTGAATCATTGTTTGAGTGGTGCCAGAAAGAAGAAATCTTGTTCTGAATTGATAGAAATGAACTTAAACTGTTTAATTATTATATGTGGTAGAGAAAAATTATGTTGTAGAGGGATATGTGTGAAGTAACTCCTCTGTACATACATATTTGTTGAAAGTGTACATTGAAAAATTATATGATGCTAAAAGCAGGTCACAGAGTCTCCTTTTAAGTTTCTTCTTAAGCAGTGCACACTCGAAAGGGTGGCCTAGTCTTATTGTCACTTAATGCTACTTGGACCTAATTTGTTGACCTATTCCGTTGCTACTATTGGATTCCAAATGGGTCCCAATATTGGACAGGGCTCATTTCCAATCCAAAGGCAGCAATAGGTTAGGTCAATAAATTAGGTTCAAGTGATGTTATTCCTTCCTATCTTTTCTATTTGAACTGAGTTCACCTTCCAATGTAAGTAATGGAAGCCCTTTCATGAAAATATCATATAATCATGAGCACGCACGCTCATGCACTTCCATTGTACGAGCAGCGGTTGAGTTTTTATTTTCAGTCCTCACTTCAATAGTATCTTTTGTCATAGAGAAATGTATCAGCATGGTTAATTACCATGTCAATTGTGTTGCTTGTATATGCTGTTGAATGCTGTATTATATGTTGAAGGTGCATGGAGGAAGCACAGCGGATAGTGGATTGGGTGAGCTGTTTGATTCACTTGTTAACCATTTGTCAACTGCACATTGTGTTTTCCTGAAAAAGTGGGATCGTTTGATTGACTTAGAGGCGAAAGAATTGGAGGTGCAATTTTTGGAATGACTGTTTTCATAATATCAAAACCTGCTTCCTAAAGGGTCAGTGTGAAATTATTTTCTTTCATTTTTTCACCATTTCAGGCTGTGAAGAAAGAAATGTGGTGTTCTCGTAGTTTAACGAGTGAACACTACACTAGTTGTGTTTCTTCTCTAGTTCTTGACACTTCAGATAAACTCTTACCAAAAAAGTTTTCTAAGAGCAACCGATTTATTTATCGCTTCATGCGCCAAGATTTGCCTCCACCTGATGGTAAAGCATATGAAATGGATTCTTTGGGTCCTGCCTCTTCTCCAATAAACAACATGGATTGCACCCTAAGAACTGGGGACTATGTGGTATGGATATTTTTACATAACTATTTGGCTGTGCTTTTTTCTCCATTGGCATTGATTTAATATCTGAGAATACCAAGATGTTATTACACTTTCGCACAAACATTTATTTTCTGCGGTGCTTGTGAAGGATGCAATGCAGCAAAAGAATAGTTCCAACCAGTTAGTTACATCTTACATGTTTGCCTGCAAATTTTTGCTCACGCTATGCCTGTTACTGATGAACATGTCTTATTCAGAAACATTTAACTGTAGAGAGTTCAATATCACTTCATGTTGACACATATTCATTATGAACCAAGTAATTGCATAGATAATTATTTTTATATTGTTTCAGATGCTGAGCACTGAACCTGATCGTTTGATAGTTGCTAGTGGGGTCATAGTGGATATCAGCAACTTCCATGTTTTGGTAAGTATCTTATTGCAGTATTTAATATTCTGTCATATCCCTAAGCAAATTATCTGTTTATGTGTGCATTCCTGCCTTCTGAGGAGATGCAAGATAATTATGTTAAAAAAATTGAAAATCTAATTAACCATACTGTGGCATCACATTATAAAATTAAGTCTTACTTATCTAATTCCTTTCTTCAATAAAACTCATAGGTTTCTTTCTCAAAGTGCTTAAGGCTTCCTGGAAGTAGCCCTTCTTCAGTGGCACAAGATCTCTGTCGGCAGGTCTGGCGGATTGACAAGGATGAAATTATGACTTCATTTGCAATTATGAGGTGGTTTATTTCACAATTGATTTCTTTACCTGTAGCACACTTGGTTGTCAAAATGGTTGCAATATGCGCCTTACATGTCTATCTTTGTTTATGAAGGTTCAACCTTGTTCAGCTCTTTCTGCAAAATGATCAGAGTTCTCATCTTAGGAAGCTGATAGTTGACCTTGAGGTGATTCAGTTATAAATTGATATCATTTCTCTTTCTCTCTCGTTGTGTGTGAAGGTCATCTTTTATGGGAGCTTGTGCACTTGTTACAGGCTCCCAGATTTGACAGTGGATGTATATTTAGTCAAGATCCAGCCCTATCATACATCTGGTCGGAAAAAAATCTGAATGATGATCAGCGCAGAGCTATAATCAAGGTGCTATGTATTGACAGTTGTTCCTTAACAGTGGTTCATGATATCCATTCCAGTTCCATTTTATGCTTTTTCCACAGAATTAAGTGTTTTGGTTGGAAGTTTGCTAACTTGTAATATTCAGATTCTTGCTGTTGCTTAGTAAGACTTTGATAATTTCAGATACTTACCGCAAAGGATTATGCACTTATTCTAGGAATGCCTGGGACAGGCAAAACATCCACTCTGGTGCATGCCGTGAAGGCGTTGTTGATTAGAGGTGCATCCATTTTGCTTACGTCCTACACAAACTCAGCTGTTGATAATTTACTTATCAAACTGAAAGCTAAGGTCATCTCTATCCTCGATGCATCTTATAATAGTTATACTATGTTAGTGACATAAATAGGTTACAAATGATTAGTATATCAACCCTGAGAGTGCGAGTGTAGCGTCACATAATTTGCTGTTCTTGAGGAAGCTGAGTTTTTCTTGAAAGTATTGGTAGCCCAAGAGAAGTGCTGCATTTATTTCTTCAACTAGAGAAGAAGTTATTGTCACTGTCAAAAACAATTATAGGAGTAGAAATATTCAAGCTTCAGATATGGCCCTACAACCAGAAGTACACTTTGCTTCTCAAGCTGTCTCTTATCTTCTATTTTTCGTGCCTTGCATGTCTTTTTGACTGAAGAAGAAATGGACTTTTTTGGTAGTTGTGTTTATCTGCTTACTTCATGTACTTTTTGCATAATGTGTAAATAACTACATTTTCTGCCTCTTTTTCAATTTCATAGACTCATTTGAATAATTGGTAGAGGATTCGGTTGCATTTTATATGTTGGAGTATGTTTATCATGGCTAATAGACTTCTTTCGGAAGTCTAAATACATAATTAGTGGCACAATTCAGGAATTCGACAGATTACTTTTTGTAAAATGTTTGTCACATGACAGTTCATACATTTATCAAGGAACAGCAAATGTGAGAATTTGTTTGAACTTCTTTCTTACTTGGCCATAAAAACTGAATTTGTTTTGCATGATCCCAAGATAATAAATATATTTTTTTTTGTTACAAAAATAAAATGGATAGTTGGATCATAAATCATTGTTTTATTTCCTTCAATCCTAAAATAGTGTCCCCAATAAAAATGCATCATCTGATGGGTTTTAAATTCTTCGTAGTAAGAAAAAACCAACTTGCTTGAACTTTTCATAAGCCAATAAGCAATAACTTCAATTCATGAAGTATCTGGGGGTTGGGAAGCATGTAGTAGGAGTTGAAAAGTGCCATTTCCAGCACATATTGGATGTGCATAATAAAAGTGCTTTCACAAACCTTTTTCCTCAGTAGTAGTATAGAGATGAAATTCTTCAGAGTTAGTCGACTCTAGATTTTTAGGGGGTCTTTTTTCAAATTGTTGTCAGCCCTTAAAATTCTGTTTTGTTTTGCTCTGAAACCAAACATTTATTTCTATTAGAAGCAAGCACATGATAAATATCAAAGTTCGTATTAAGGATTGGGTTGGGATGCTAGGATAGCTTGATTTGTAGTATTACAACCCCTATTGTGGGTATTACAATCCCCTTCTCAATAAGGGCAGGTTGTACTAATTACCTTGCGTACTTGTAATAATGCATGCATCTTTTCTTTGTTTGAGCTCAAACTGGAATCGATTGCATAGGATCAATTTAGAGTCAAAACCAAATTTACCTGAGCTCGGAAGGTGTATTCAAGCCTAGATATGACCTTGTTTGGCAAAGATTGAGAGTTTGCTTGCATAACTAATCAGTCTTATCAAATTTCCTGATAAAAGACTCTTAACTCATGCAGACTACTTCCTATAATGTACTCCAGAAGCTAACTTGATTCTTTACTGTAATAGATGGCCATACTTGCATGACTCGTGATTCTTTTGCTGAGAGTGTTTTGGTTGATTTAGATTGTCAAGGGATACCTCAACTAAAAGGATCCTACAGCAACCAATCATGAATTTTATTGAGCCAAGTTTTGTGCTGCCCAAGCTTGATCTCTTTACCAATCCATAAGGACACTTAAGCTTGACCTTGGCTTGTTTAGTTAATGAATAAGCCTAAACATATATTCGAGGCGTCAAGCTCTGGCTATTAGCTTAATTATAGAGTCCTAGTAATGGCATCAAATCAGACTTCTATTCTCAAGCTTAACAGCTAAAAAGTGCTTATTTCATGATAAAATAAAGCAATGAAAATGTATTTCAGCTTTCAAATATAACTTTCTGTCTGCAAAATCAGCTGGCAATTGGTGGAACAGAAATATTAGTGGTTCTACTACATGGTTTTGAGTGCTCTTTTTACTAAACAGAAAGGACTTTATAGATTTATTGTGATTGTTGCAAGCCCTAGGCTGACTTTCCTTCCCTTGAGCTTGTGAGATTTCTTAGTGTTTGTTTTTTTTGTAATTAGGGTGGAGGACAGGATTTAGAGAATCTACTCCCTTAGTACACTAATTATAAATAAGAAGAAAGGCGTGGGTTGAAACAAATACAGAAATTGAGTATAAAACATCTAAGTCAATAGGTTGTGATTTTAATTTCTAATGGTATTTGTGATAGCATATCATGTAAAATCTTGTACAATATTTTTTTACACGGCATAAACTATATGTGGATGTATCATTGCTGGTAACTGGTAAGAAATAATGAATCTAAAAGCTGAGGATTCACCGAGCCTCAATGACCTTTGTATCTTTCCTAAAATACTGTCCCACATTTTTCTGATTGCAGTTTTTTTTTGTGTGAATGTGTTCGGGTTTGTTGTTTTGGGGGGGGGGGGATGATGCGCACTCGTATAAATCTTGGCTGAGACCAAGATTTGGGCAAGTTGTGTTAAAATGTTAATGTGTCACCTTCCTAATATGTAATATAACGGGATATCATAGCCACAATCCTGAGAAGTTTTTGAACCGGGTGGAATAACTTGCTGACATGATCTTTGCAGAAGCACTACTAATGATGACTCCCATGCTGCAAATTATTTTGAAGTATGCTAATGATTTCATGATGTAGCTATTGCACCAACTTTTTTTTATAAAAATTGTCTCCTTTTTTGGTTTGTGTGACTTATAAACAACTACTGCAGGGGATAGATTTTATACGCATTGGAAGATATGAAGCTGTGCATAAGGAAGTTCAGGGCCATTGCTTATCAGGTTGGATTTTTATAATCAGAAAGTTATTTTTGCATGTTCTTCTAAACTTACTATTAGAGCCTTCTATGACAGCAATGGACATGCATGGCATTGAAGAAATAAAGCTAAGGCTAGATCAAATCAAAGTCGTTGCTGTTACTTGTTTAGGGATAACTAGCCCCTTGCTAGCCAACAAAAGATTTGATGTATGCATCATGGATGAAGCTGGACAGACTACCCTCCCTGTATGTTATTTTAATTTACATGTCTCATCTTGTTAAAAGCCATGGTGTGGGTGCTAATAGGTGTTAGTAGTTTCTAAGCAGCAATATGGGATTTGGTCATGCTTTGAGAAACATAGTCATAAAGTAGAGGCCCTCAGCATCCTTCCATTTTGGGATGATTAAATTATGTAGCTAATGTCTTGATGGCAAACTGTAAATATTGAAGTACATGGGATGCAGTATTTAATTGTTAATATGCCAGCTAACTTTTGTGGACCTTTATGTGGCGGTTTTATTTGTATCTACAACAATAAAACATTGAGTGCTATCAAACATTAATATTTGGCCATTTAGCTTCAATCAAAAGAATCTCAGCACATGTATAACAATGTCCTCCCCCCCCTTTTTCTTTTCCCTCCAAAGCCACGTGTCTGTGTGTCTGTTGCTATGATACACAAATGTATATAAATATGTATAACTACTGATTTTTATACTTTGATGTAATCTATACTATATATTGATACAATAAATTTAGGGGAGAGAATTAAAAAAAAGATGAATTGAAATCCCACGTCAGTTGAGGTAGGAGTTTCAAGGTAATTGATAAGCTCCCATCTACTCCTTTAAATGTTAGGTCATTTTGGAGTGGTGCTTGGACTTGGGCTTGTTGATCTTCTTACTCTTGCGGCTGCAAATGATGTTCAGTAAAGTATATTCAAAATTTGCATATGTTCTCTTACGTGTGTTCATAAAAAAAAAAAAAAAATTTAGGGGAGAGAGGCCTTAGGAAGTCTTCCCTCCGTTTCTTTTTGTCTTAGAATTCACATTTATTTAATTACAACACAACGCATGCCCCCATATAATCACTCATTCACCTCCCAATTAACTACCACTCTAATTTTTTTTACAAATTTATTTGTGTCACCTTATAATTTACTGGAATTCTTATTCAATATCCCAAATGATGAGGCTCAGTAATTGTAGAAGAATTAGGGAGGATCGTAAATTCCACACATCGTGCAAGTCCACCGTTGGTGGTAGATTATTGTTTACATATGTGTATATGCTTAAATGTTTTCTTTGTCACTACTTTGTTGCATGACCAACTGTAGAAGTTGAGATCTGTGGTTGGATTTCATGAAATACAAAATTCACAGTTTATAATTATCCTGTCAGGTATCACTGGGGCCGTTGATGTTTGCATCAAAGTTTGTCCTTGTGGGAGATCATTATCAACTGCCACCACTAGTGCAGGTGTTTATCTCCTCTCGAAAGCTCTGACTGCTGACTTTTTTTTGATTGTATGGCTGACAAATTTAAATATGGTTGCATTCACTATTAGAGTACAGAGGCCCGCGAGAATGGGATGGGTGTAAGCCTGTTTTGCCGGCTTTCAGAAGCACATCCCCAGGCAATTGCAGCTTTGCAGAGTCAGGTTACTCGGCTTCAAGTTTAACTTCTGTTGTTTTTCTCCTTACTCTTTTTGGTTGTTTGGTAAATTAACCAAATACAAATATGTTGCAATATGCAGTACCGTATGTGTGCAGCCATTATGGAACTATCAAATGCCTTGATATATGGTAACAGATTACGTTGTGGTTCTTCTGAGATAGAGGATGCCAAACTTAAGTACACAAGTTCAGCATCTCTGTCATCATGGTTAAAGGAGGTAATTGTAGATTTCAATTCATTTCTTCTCAAAAAACCATGTTCAGTGCCGTTTTGGATCAGGAATTCAACTTAACTTTGTCCTAGATAATGAACTTCCTGGTCTTAATTTGCCATCATATGCAGGTTCAAAAAATGAATAGGCACAAAGGGTGATGTTATCATGTCACTCTAATATTTGTGTTTCACATTAGGCATATCCTTTTTAACAAAAAAGGAGTTTTCTTATTGAATTTGAGAAGCAGACTTTTCTTATCAGTTGCAAGAGTTAATGCTTATGAGATAATTACTGATACACCTTGGGCTATATGCCTGGAAGGCAAGAAAACAAACTAAAAAGAAGAAAAGAGAACAATGCAAGTAAACGGGATAGTGAGGGTAATGGAGTGGTACCGCACCTCATCTCTCTGGTTTATAATGGAAGAATGGGGGATTGCCACATGGAGCCACCACATATATTGTAAAGGTTTTTGATATATCTAAAGGAACCAATAAATTATCGGGCCTTGTTACCAGTGTTTTGTATGTGATGCCAATGTCAACGAAGGTTAACATTGTCCGTTTGGTGGTACACCTACTAGATTGGGTTTTAGTCACTTCTTGATAGGAATCGGATTATATTTCGTTATAGTAGGCGTAAGGATTATGAGTTATTTGTCATTATGCTTTTCAGAGGTTTAGTTATCATTATGACTATTTATTTTTTTTAGGATTTGTGGTCTCTATATATATATATAGGAGATATGTTATTTGTTTTGGTAGACTTTGATTATTGATATTGAATCTTATTTCTAAAATTCTCTCTATTCTCATCTCCTTATTTTCTCATCCCTAATTCTTTCCTAATACGATCTACATTAATTTGGTATTAGAGCCTAATTTTGATTCGTATAAATCACAAAAATCTCAACAACGCCGTTCATCGAAAAAAAAAAAAAACTGTTCGTGCAAAACCATTGTTCATCGGCCCTGTTCATTGGCGGTCCAGGTAAAAAAAAAAAAAAACTTTGGCAGATTCTTAGTGTTCATCGTTCTTGTTCTAGAAAAAAAAAAAAAAAAAATTTCATTGTGTGCACTATTCTGGTCTCGTTCCATAAAAAAAAAAAATAATAATTGTGCACTGTTCATCGTTGTTACTGTTCATTGCGCCTGTTTTCGTCGTTGACCTATGCTGCTTCGACTTCATCGCTGCTCATTTTCTTCCTCGTTCCATCGTGTTAAGGAAGAAGACATTGGTTTTAACCCTTTCACCCCCATAAAACTCCAAAATTACAGGGACCTCCCCAGAAGTTTTCTAAAGTTATAAAATCACCCCAGAAGTTCTAGTAATTTACAGAAGTATCATCTAGAAATTCCAGTATTGCAGAGGGTGATATGGATGGTTATCGTGAGCCCTTTCGCCCAAATGCTAGATACCATAGGTCTCCTCCTCTGCGTTACCATAATCCTCGACATAGGCATGTCCATGAAGAATCTAGGGATATTACACAAAGAGTCAAAGTGGACGCTCCTAGCTTTGATGGTAGGTTAGATCCTATTGCTTTCTTAGATTGGTTGGATGACTATTTTGATTGGTATGATATGTCCGACAACCATCGGGTTCGTTTTGCCAAAATGAAACTCGTTGGTTCGGCTAAGAGATATTGGCAGGGAGTCTAACGAGACCAAGAGCACCTAGAGGGACAACCTATTACTTTATGGGCTGAGATGAAACAAAGATTGCGAGATAAATATCTCCCTAGTTATTATAAACGCCAACTCTTGGACAAGTGGATGAACTTGCATCAATTAACCTCGAGTGTGACTTATTAACTAGCTCGATTTGAAGAGCTCTTTTTGAGATGTGACATAAATGAAGAGTTTTGGGTAACAGTTACAAAATTCATTAATGGTTTACGACCTGAGATTAAGAGAGAGTTTAACTTACACTCTCCTGAAACGGTTGAGGAAGCATATTATAAAGCCTTAGAGATTGAACAATACCTTAGGCCACCCTTTCAGCGTCGAATGCCTTCTCAAACCGGAGTATCTCAACCATCAAAGTCAGTCCTATTTGATCGGTCTCGAGGCGTCACCCAGTCAGGCCCTGTCACATCCAGGGGTAACAACTATCCCAACTTGAGAGGTAATACTACTAGGAGTTGAGATTCTACACTCACAAGTTCTCGCCAGGACAATTCTTCCATAGAGTGTCACCGTTGTCATGGCAAGGGTCATATTGCTTCACAGTGCCCTCAGTGTACCTTGACCATTGACCAGGGATTAGAGAATTCACTTGACAGAGAGGATGTTAACCTAGAAGTTGATCTTTTGGATGAGAAACCCTTAGAGTTACTAGATGAGGGTGAGTAAGAGTGGCAAACCGATGACACCCGAGTCAGTGTGATGCAATGTATCTTATCCAACCCTTCAGACACAACAGCATGGAAACGCACCAGCATTTTTCATACTCTAGTCCGATGTGGGGGTCAAGTTTGCAAGGTCGTCATTGATGGGAGAAATTCATTGAATGTCATCTCTAAATCAGCTGTAGCTCAGTTGCAGCTTAAGTCAGAGACACACCCACAACCTTAAAAAGTCGCATGGGTTGACAAGACCTCCTTACCAGTCTCACATAGATGTTTGGTCCCTATTCAGATGGGTGACTATTCAGATCATATATGGTGTGATGTCTTACTTATGGATGTCGCTCATATCTTGTTGGGTCGCCCGTGGCTTTTTGATTTAGATGTGACAAACTATGGGAAGAAAAATACCTATGTTTTTAAGCATAAGGGGAAACCCTTTAAGTTAAAACCTGTGAAACCCTCAGAAAGTAATACTTCAAAGCATAGGTCATCTTCCCAAGTAATTCATAAGAAAGACCTTCACATCTTGACCCATAGAGAAATTGAGAAAGAAAGAAAAGAGTCTGATATAATGGTAGCTCTAGTTGTCAAAGAAGTTGTTCAAAGTCCTCCGGAATTTAAAGACGCTCTTTTGCCTGAGGTTGATAGTCTATTGAGAAAGTTCCATGATTTGATTCCTGAGGAACTACCCGATGAGTTGCCACCAATGAGAGATGTTCAACATGCTATTGACTTAGTTTTAGGATCTCAATGGCCTAATCTTCCCCATTATCGTATGAATTCCACTGAGCGTGCTGAACTCCAAAGGCAAGTAGATGGACTGTTGCAAAAAGGGTCTGTTCGTCATAGTCTTAGTCCATGTGCTGTCCCTGCTTTGTTGACCCCTAAGAAAGATGGTTCTTAGAGAATGTGTGTTGATAGCCGTGCTATTAACAAAATTATAGTCAAATATCAATTTTCTATACCGAGACTTGAAGATATGCTTGGCCTTTTGGCCGGTGCACTTTGGTTCTCCAAAATTAATTTGCGCAGTGGTTATCATCAAATTCGAATTAGACTAGGAGATGAATGGATAATCGCATTTAAAACCCAGGATGGACTTTATGAGTGGTTGGTCATGCCTTTTGGATTGTCTAATGCACCTAGCACATTTATGAGGGTTATGACTCAAATACTGCGTTCTTTCCTAGGAAAATTTGTGGTTGTTTTCTTTGATGACATCTTGATCTATAGTAAGTCTAAAGAAGAGCATTTTGATCATCTTCGACAGATTTTGCAGACATTACGTGTGAAAAAATTCTATGCGAACCTTAAGAAGTGCTCTTTTATGCAAACTCAAGTGCTTTTCTTTGGATTTGTTATTTCTGCGCATGGTATTGCAGTTGACCCAGAGAAAATTCGTGCTATTAGGGATTGACCAGTGCCAAGAACAATTTATGAGGTTCGAAGTTTTTATGGTTTGACCACCTTCTATAGACGATTTATTAAAGGGTTTAGTTTCATTATGGCTCCCATCACAGAGTGCATGAAAAAAAGGGGAGTTTCAATGGACACTTGCTGTAACTAGAGCCTTTCAAAAAATTAAGCACAGGATGACAGAGGCACCCGTTCTTCGACATCCAGATTTTTCTAAGGTGTTTGAGGTTGCCTGTGATGTATCTGGTGTAGGGATAGGTGGAGTTTTGAGTCAAAAGGGTCATCTTATTGCTTACGTCAGTGAAAAACTCAATGAAGCTAAACAACGATACTCTACATATGACAAAGAGTTTTACGCTGTGGTACAAGCTCTTCGTCATTGGAGGTATTATCTATTGCGATCTGAGTTTGTGTTATATTCTGATCATCAGACATTAAAATACTTTCATTCCCAGAGAAAATTGAGTGTGAGGCACATTAGGTGGGTTGAGTTCCTTCAGGAGTATACTTTTGTTCTTCACCACTGAGCGGGCATTGAAAACAAGCTTGCGGATGCTCTTAGCCGTGTAGTTACTGTTTTACAGACTATGAGTGTCCATGTGATTGGCTTTGACAGGATTAGAGATGAGTATACCTCTTGTCTTGACTTTGGTATCATTTTTCAGGAGGTTCAGTCTGGTAACCGTCATGAGTACATTGACTTCCTCCTTAGAGATGGTTACTTGTTTAGAGGGTCGCCCTTATGTATTTCTCGTACTTCACTTAGGGATTTCTTGATTTGGGAATTACATGTGAGAGGTTTGGTAGGCCATTTTGGTAGGGATAAGACATTTGCACTTGTTGAGGATAGATTTTATTGGCCCACTTTGAGGCGTGACATTATTAGGATAGTGTCACAGTGTCGCACTTGTCGGTTAGCAAAGGCTAGAAAATAAAACACAGGGTTGTGCACACCATTACCAGTTCTACATGGAGAGACCTTAGTATGGACTTTGTCTTCGGATTGCCTAAAACAACCCGTAATCATGATTCTATTCTAGTTGTTGTGGATAGGTTTTCTAAGATGACCCATTTCATTCCTTGCACTAGGTCTACTGATGCCTCACATGTAGCAAAGTTATTTTTCAGAGAGGTTGTCCGACTACATGGGTTTACTCTTTGGAACTAGTCTTAAGTTTTTCTCTGCCTTTTATCCCCAAACTGATGGTCAAACTAAGGTAGTCAATCGTAGCTTTGAAGATTTACTTAGGTGTTTAGTGGGTGAGAAGATGAAAAATTGGGATTTGTTGTTGTTTAGTGCTGAATTTGCCTATAATAACTCTGTCAATAGGTCGACTGGTCTATCCCCTTTTAAGATTGTTTATGGCCATTCCCCTAGACAGCCCATTGATTTATTACCTTTACCTCCTGATTTTTGCCCTTCACACTCAGCTGAAGTTTTTGCCTAGCATATTCATGACTTGCATACCAATATAAGACAAAAAATTACATTAAGAAATGAAAATTATAAATTGGCTGTAGATGTTCATCGTAAGAATAAAGAATTTCTTATGGGAGACTATGTCATGGTTCGTGTGCATCCTGAACATTACCCTAAAAATTCTTTCAAAAAGTTACTTGCTCAAGCCACTGGCCATTTTTGTATTCTTCGTAAGCTTGGACCTAATGCATATCACCTTGACTTACCTTCGAATCTGAGTATTAGTCCTATTTTCAATGTGGAGGACTTGTTTCCTTATCATGGTACTTTTGAGCCTCTTATGTTTCCAGCATGTGTTCCTATAGGTGGACTTGCTTCATCATTAGCATCAACTACAGTTTTTATTCTTTCATTGTTTCCACCACAGCTGCATGACCAGATCGCAGATGTACTTGATAATCAGATTATGGGTTCTTCGGATGGAGGATATCGTTGTTATCTTATTCAGTGGAGAAATCGTCCAGAGACTGATGATTCATGGATTACTGAGGAGGAGTTTCGTCGGCTTGACCCTGATCTTCTATAACATTATCATGATTGTAACTCTCTGGAGGCGAGTTCTTTTCAGCCGGGGGGAAATGATAAGAATCGGATTATATTTCGTTATAGTAGGCGTAGGCGTAAGGATTATGAGTTATTTGTCATTATGCTTTTCAGGAGTTTAATTATCATTCTGACTATTTATTTCTTTTAGGATTTGTGGTCTCCCTATATATATATATATACGAGATATGTTATTTATTTTGGTAGACTTTGATTATTGATATTGAATCTTCTTTCTAAAATTCTCTTTATTCTCATCTCCTTCTTCTTCTTTTCTTAAGTACTCTTCACACAATAAATACCTATGCAAAATTGTCTTTTTCAACCTTTCCTCTTGAATGTGTGAAAATAATCTATAGAATATGTTAAAGAGCATTTTGATTGGGGGCTATCGTCTCCATTGTCAGTTGCACGGGTACAAGAATTCATGTTTTTGAATTACTGCATATTATTTGTACTTTGAGGATGCTCAGATCAAATAATGTCATCTATATGCAGGCTTTAAATCCAATCAGACCCGTGATATTCATTGATACAGGTATGTACAAATAATATCTATCCTCTGTTGCACCTCTTTTAGAAAGTTCCAATTAATCAACTTTCAGAAATATAGCTCGACTTGTTTACTATTCTTTGTTCACGACTTAGATTCGTTGCCTGCTTTCGAGGCAAAAGATCGCAAGGCTGTGAACAACCCGATTGAAGCCTATATTATTGCACAAGTATGCCCTTTCCCTAGTTGTGTCCTAACTCTTGGAATTTATCATCAAATTGGGATGCTCTTACCCTACGCTGTGATTGTTTTTTTGTTTCTTATACATAGGTCTCAGATAAATTGATTTGTAAAGGTATTGAAGGGGAAGACATTGGCATCATTACCCCCTACAACTCCCAAGCAAATCTTATCCGGCAAGCTGTTTCCACTTCTGTTGAGATACATACCATTGACAAATACCAGGTTATACTTTCTTTATATTGTTGCACTCTATCCAGTGATACTGAGTTTCCTTTTTGAACATCAAAAAACCTCTATAAAAAGCTAATCTCAATGCTAACACCTGTTCTTTCTGTTGGCAATAATCTTTTCACACGTAAAATAAATGTTTTTGGGTTTTGCATGCTTCCTATTTCAGCTGTATTAATGCTTGGATGCTTGCATTTATTTGATAGTTCTTTCTATCTTAACTAAATATTCAATTTGATTTTGGGATGTGTCATGTTTCTTTGTTTCCATCTTTGTTCTGGAATCTCACAAAGTTCATATGCACTTGAAGTTCCTCAGACATTTGATGTAAAAACCTAACTGTCGTCACATAGTGCATAACTTTCTTTGGGGAAATAGTGGTATTCCTTTTCTCGTAATTATCAGAATATTATCCTGCAACTGCTGACTTCTGAAGTATTGGGTACAGCACACAGATCACCTTCACATTTCTGATGTCTCTTAGACCTATATGGAATGGGTTGAGGCCTTGAGGTGCAATGCAATCGGCAAGTAAATATGTCAGATTGCTTGACCTGTTCATGCTTTGTCCTCATTGCATATATAGCTTATGGAAAAAACTATGACAAATTCTGAACAGTTGCATATCATGGGCTCGTGGTTGAACAATTTAATAACTTCAACTAACTACTAAATATAATTTTCTTGTGCATCTTAATTTTTTTTTTTTTAAATCAAAGTACTGGATTACTAAAAGAAATTGCATATTGAGTTAGTTTCAGAGATCATGACCCTATATTAGTGCTTCTAATGTTCCATGCATTGATTGTCCAGGGAAGGGATAAAGATTGCATACTGGTGTCTTTTGTAAGGTCCAGTGAAAATCCTAGGAATTGCATATCTTCGCTGCTTGGAGATTGGCACAGGATTAATGTGGCACTTACCCGCGCCAAGGTTTGCATCATTCATTTCTTATTAACCATCCTTTGTTCCAACGATTAATATGAAGTTGAAAACCAATTTTCAATTGCTATGTACAGATGCCAGTGGCATTCTTAATTTCCATTTTGTTTCTTACAGAAAAAGTTGATCATGGTGGGATCATGCAGAACACTGTCAAAGGTTCCCCTGTTAAAGCTTCTAATTGAGAAGGTGGAGGAGCAATCAGGCATTTTGAGTGTCTCCAACAAGGATATCAGCCATAAAGGAGAGCTGAGTAGATGTTCCAAAATAAGATAATTGTAAAGTTTGCCCTTTATATTTTTATCTTCATTTTGTAATTGGCGATTTTGTCCTTCACGCCAATGTAAATATTTATAGTGTTTCCCTCTCATGCCTTCACATTATTCAATGTTTCCAAACTTCTTCTAAAATTTTTCTTCTCACAAGGTTTAATGACAGTTCATCTTCATTCATTTTATAACGAAACTCTGGGTCTCGTTAGATGTCTTCTTTCAAATGGGATCCATTTGAATATATATATGGGTTTTCTTTTCTTTTGTTTTAATGAAATATTGAAAAAAATAATTAGATCCAAAGAATGTATTAATTTTGGTTTTTCTTTCTGATGGAATTGACTTTTTTTTTTTTAAAAAAAAAGTAAAACTTATTTGCCCATTTTACAAAACATGTTAGTTCGCTATTTGCACGACTCAAGTTAGAAACCAAGTTTTTTTTTTCGTAAAAGTTACAAATCTCTTCTTTTTTTTGTTAGACACTATTATATAGAGAAGGATAACAAAGTTTAAACTTACGATGTTAATGTCTAACAATTGTGGCTAGGCCATGGTCATTAAGATAATCATCAATTTCACTACAACTCTAGTCTATTGTCCTTTAGGTCATTTTTGGGGCTTGGCAAATGGCCCAAAGTCCATGGGCTGGCCCTTTAGTACGATTTATTATTTGGGCCATGAACCATTTCAGCCTGCCGTGGTAGCCCGATAACTCAACAGATAGGATTGTGATGTTAGCTCTAGTAGGATGGCCTGATTAAGACAGCCCTGAAATTAAGCCCACAGCCGAAGAAAATTTCCAAAAAAAAAATAAAATAGATAACTAAATTGAAAACAGTAAAAATTAAAAAAATAAAGTAAATAAATAATAACAGGTTCTCACAATTTTCTATACTTTAAAAAAAAAAATTCCATCTATAAATAGGATCCAATGATTTAGTTTTGGCGATTGAAAATAAAGAATAAAAATTTTGAATAAAAATTTTAAATAAAAAAAGATAAAAATTCCTCTCACTCAAATTAGATCAGTAATCGATTTTCGTCATAAACTTAATTGATTATTTCCCTCTCACACACATACACACACAAAAAAAACTGTCCAAAAATGTCAATATCTAGAATTAATTAAGTGGGTGATGAACATGCCTAAGCTAGAAAAAACAATTCACCATGTTTTCTCTATTGGCCAATCATTCTCTTTCAAACCCCTTCTTAAAGAATAAGATGTGTTTGGACAATTCACATGTCTTACATTTCTATGTTTATTAGTTGCTCCTTTTCCTTATTTTCCTAAGGAGATGTGTTCAAAATAATTATGGGATTATTGTCCAATAAAAATCTAAATTGAAGCTCTCCCTTTCAAGTTTGAGGCAATCAATTAAAATCACTAGATATGAAGAAAGTGAATTTTGGCCAAGTGATTGAGGAATTTTTAATTCTCGGACACAGACTGATGTTGAGTCTCACCCCCAGTACTATTTAATGATCCACCCGATCTCGACCCTCACGCGCTATCTATAATATAAAATAAAACAAGCTTTAACAAATTTGTCGATAGTTTCAAATAAACTCGTCCAATGACTATTAACATTCATCTTAAAATTATTCACATTGCACCCTATCTTCAGGTACGAATTACCTCTAGTATATACACAAAACATAGATTTAATGTCATGACCCTTCCCTCTCTCACACACACATGCATACCACTCCAAACCGAACACACATTTATGTTTGGTATCAGGATCTCCTCCAATATAATTTTTTTCTTTTTAATTTCCTTCTCGATGAATTATCTATCATTAATGAGTGAGGAATCCACTTGTATACAATGTGTCCCACTTGAAGACAAGGTAGGTGATCCGACAAGAAAAAAATATGTAGAGGAAATCTCCGTGTATTTGCATGTATACATTGACATTAAGGGTGTTCAAAATTTTGCTCACCCGACCCGTTTTGCAATATTTCAACTCTACCTTACCCAATAATTCGGTTGCCACATTTTTTCAGTCGGCTAATGGAAGGCCTTTTTAGTATTCTGCCAATATCGAGTAGATATGTGAAATATCCATAAAATTTTCACACTTCTATCCGACCTAGATGTATATTTAATTTTTTTTTAATAAAAAATATGTGTTATAAAACGATGCCATTTTATTTGTTATACAACAACGTCGTTTATGAAACATATGATTTGTGTTTTATTTATGATGTTTTAGACTAGTAGAGAATTATAAATCAGATTTATTGTGTTTTCTTTAGTTTTATTAATTTATTGTGTTGGTTTATATATTTTTATATTATATTTTAACAATGTAGTTGTAAAATTAGCCTAAAAAATTGGTAATTGAGTTGTTAAAATGACCAAAAAATTAATAACTTAAAGTTTAAAAATTTGTGAGGCATTCTGCATTTCTACCTAACCTTCTGAGCCAATTTTTTTGGACAGAATTCGCCTCAGAACATTATATTTAATTGAATAGGATCAACTAAAGAAATAGTCCTTCGTAATTCATCGACTCAATAAATAAAATTCAAAAATTCTTACCCGTTGACTCAGGTCAACAGTCCTAATTGACATGCACACATACAGACACATACAAACCACCTTGAAGAAAAGCCACTAAAGTTGTGATGGGGTGGGGATAATATTCCACACGCCACATGAATAAAACTATCCAATGTCGGACAACTTTTTCAAAGTACAAGAAATATACAATAACTTATCTTTGATTGCTTATATTTTCTCTTTCAGTCATCTTCGACTGTTCAAGCAAACACCTATTTTTCTAAACATATTCTTTATGCTCTACCTAACCACCAAATGCCAAACACCCTTTGATTAATAGGCCCTAATGCTTGTCTTTTTAATATCTAACTTTAAATTCACTATGACTTTTGTTGCTTGCTGACTCAGGTGGCCTGACGCTGCCTCATATGAGAAAAGATATAATCAATGCAGAAGATTCTTGTAAGCATTATTTATATAGACGGATCGTTTAGTTTTTGAAGGAATAATCACGTGTTAGGCATCTGATATCGTTTAAAATAATGACACGTGATCATTTCTATCAAAAAAATTTAACAGATTGTTTGATTAGAGACCAAAATGACAAGGATTTAATACGTCAAGAACAAAAAATTGACAAAATTGATACAATGAGGATTAAACTGATAAAAAATATATACTTTAAGAACAAAAAATACTATTTACCCGATAAAATATCATCTGAATTTAGTATATCTCGTTGTTTCAATAATTATCAATAACCATTACATCTAACGACTACTACTACGGTGGAATTGTGGAGTTCACTGATCTTTAGTTGGATTTTATTATTGATCGGTGATATCACCGTTACACTTAAATATTTATTCATGTTATAGGAGAGTAGAATTGACAACTTCTAATACTATCTGTAAGACACGAACTCAACCTGAAGTTATTGGGTATGCATATTGATAAGAACCCACATGACTTGGGTAATACACGGCCATAAATAGGGTGAGTATGAGTAGAACAGAATGATTTAGACATCCATCGTCAGTCCTACAATAAATAATTTTATTTTAAATATTGATTTTCAAACTCAAACTAACTAAGTATCTCTACTCTATTTTTGTAATAAGTTCTTACTCTCTTTTTTTCATGGATCTGAAACTATCATTCTTCTTCAATCACTATGCTTTAACTAACCACATAATGCCAAAAACCCTTTGATTAATAGGTCCTATTAAATTTTTGACAGAATGATCGTGTGTTGGGCACGTAATACCGTCTAAAAAAATAATATGTGGTCACTTCTATCAAAAAACTTGACGGATTGAATATTGTAGGGACCAAATTGACAAAATTGATAAAATAAAAACTAAATTGACAAAAAATATATATTTTAATGACTAAAAGTACTATTAACCCTATAAAATATCATGTGAATTTAATATATGCCACTCTTTCAAAAATTATCAATAACCATTACATTTAATAACTACTGAATTGTGGGGTTCATTAATCTTAGGTAACGTTTTATTATTGATTGGTAATATCATGTATTAATGATATCGTAGTATCACCGTTACAGTTAATATTTATTCATGGTAAATGAGAATAGAATTGAAAATTTTTAACGCAATCTAAAAGACATGAACTCAACATAGAGTTATTTGGTATGCATATACATGAATACAAACCCACACAACTTGGATAATACACGATTATAAATAGGGTGAGTATGAGTGGAACATAATGATTTAAACATTCATTGTCAATTCTACAATAAACAATTTTATTTTAAATATTGATTTTCAGACTCAAATTAACTACGTATCACTTTGATCTCTTCTGTATTTTTGTAATGAGTTCTTACTCTCTTTTTTCCATGGATCTGAAACTATCATTTTTCTAGAGTGAACATGAGCATGTGAACAAACATCTTCATAATTTGCAGAGCATGTGGTGGTGGTGATCTTCCACCAGTTCTGGCATCAAAACAAAACTTTTTACATTGCTTAGCATCTTTGTCAATTATTGAACTTTTTCTAGTCGTCCGAGCCTAGTTGTTGTGACTCTTTTTTAAAAGGAAACACTCCATTTTTTAATGTTATCGATCTATTTTAACTAATTATTTAGAGAGTGTGATTCGCACTCCTAAGTATTCTCTATCTACCACTTGTGTCTGTTTTCAATACAGATACCTTGTTGAAAGTCGTTTGAATTTTTCCTAAGAACTAGTATGGGTTGCTTCAGCGTCGCAAACGCTCAGTACAAGTACATTAAATTAGACATTAACTTGCACAGAGTGTATGGTAGGTAGCCTCATTCTCGTCAAGAAGATTAGTCAATTAATACATTTTAAAATACGAAGTACTAGCAAAATCTAAAACAATTGTAACAAGGGATTGAACGTGACAAACGAAGATTTATTTATTTTACAATTTTATTTTATGTTACTATTTTGCTAAAAATAACTCATATCAAGATCTACGACTTAGATTCACTTTCGGTATAGTATCAAAAAATTATTTTTTCGTGGTTACTTGTTTAAAAAAAACAACTAGCACTCTCCCCATTTGTGATAGAATTTTTGGTTGTTTTTCAATTTAAGCTTTTGGTGGGTAGCCAGCCACCGTGGACAAAGGAGCTCAAGTTTGGTATCCCTACGTCTGCTTTGCAAGATAAAATAAAAAAAACATAGGTATTAGATAAATAAAACATATTTCTTTTGTTTCCTTTTGATGAAGAAAAACAAAAAAAGTTAGGCAGGGTTTTAGTTTACTTATTCTCCAAGCAAAGATGTTGATTTTTATTTTTATTTGAAAGAGAAGGGGTGTGAGCAAAGGAGAGTGTCAAGAGACCACCTTAATAAATCTTTACCGATTGGATCATGAGACTCCTAACATAGCGGTCAACCACCGAACTTCAAGATTCGAACCTTCAATTTCAAGGTGAGAAATTTGACCAATACTCCACTATACCACCCCACTTAGTAATACAAAGACGTTGGTTTGGAATTGCTTGAGTGATGCAAAAACTTGGCGTAAGGGTCTTAAAATATAAAAAATCGTACACGATACATTATACGACCAATTATAATAGCGTTTGAGAAATATAACCAGTACAAAATTTTATCCTGTTTTGGAGAGCATTGATTCTTAAAATCTAGTATATGATGTATTGTTTTGGAGAGCACTGATTTTTAAAATCTAATATATGATGTATTGTTTGGACGGATGTATACTTGTTATCTCTCTATATCCGATCTCTAATGGCCTAAAAAACCTATTCTACTACCAATATTACGAAATAATTTTTGTTCAAAAAATCTTGGCAAAATGTGGCATAACAAGGCAATTTAATAATTTTCTAACCTTTCAAAGTGCACC
>CAUOFW020005496.1:0-27020 GCA_963454935.2 Ilex paraguariensis
TTGTGTCCTACCCCTAGGACTCGTTCAACCTACTTAGTAAGGAAAGTGTAGCCACCAAATCCCCCAAAGTGCCTTGAGCCCGACCCTTGTAATGTAGTCCGAACTGTCCCACAATCTTAAACATCTGCCACTCTCGAAAAGCCACATTGACCAAAACTCCCCCATGATTTCTAACTGAGTGCATCAGCCACCACATTTGTCTTACTAGGATGGTAACGCAAAGTGAAGTCGTACTCCTCCAAATACTCCATCCACTAGCATTGCCTCATATTGAGGTCCCGCTATGTAAAGATGTGCTTCAGAATCTTATGGTCCAAAAACACCTCAAAATGCTCACCATACAAATAGTGGCATCAAGCCTTCAAGGCAAAGACAATGGCTGCCAACTCCATTTTGTGCATTAGGTAGTTATACTTGTGGTTCTTTAACTGCGGAGAACCATAAGCTACCACTCTCCCGGACTACATCAAAACACACATATGTCCATCCTTGAATGCATCACAATATACTATATACCTCTATTTCCTCTCATAAAATATCAAAATAGGAGCTAAAGTATGCCTCTCCTTCAGCTCTTGGAATGCCCCCTCACACGAGTCATCCCACAGAAACTTGATCTCCTTTTGGGTCAATTTAGTCGTAGGTGCAGCTAGTTGGGAGAAGTCCTCAATAAACTTCTTGTAATACCTCGCCAATCACAAGAAACTGCGTATCTTGAAGACTGATTTTGGCCTCTTTCAACTCATAACTGCCTCAACCTTCTCCGGTTCAACTAACACACCCGAAACCAACACCATGTATCCCAAAATTTCACCTTTGTTAGCCAAAATTTGTACTTGCTGAACTTGGCGTACAACTGATGGTTCCTCAAGGTCTGGAGAACAACCCTCAAGTGACCCTCATGCTCCTCCTTAGACTTAGAGAAGATCAAAATGTCATCAAAAAAGACCATGACAAACTGATCTAGGTAGGGTTGAAACACCCTATGCATGAGATCCATGAATGCCGCTAGGGCACTCATCAATCGAAAAGGCATCACAGTGAACTCAAAATGCCCATACCGCATCCTAAACACTGTCTTAGGAATATCTATCTCCCTAATTCTCAACTGATGGTACCCTATGTGTAGATCTATTTAGGAGTAGTAGACCCACACCCCTCTCAGCTGATCAAATAAATCATCAATCCACGGTAAAGGGTATCTATTCTTGATAGTAACCTTATTCAACTGCCAGTAGTCTTTACAAAGCCAAAGAGTTTTATCCTTTTTCTTGGCAAATAACACCATAGCGCCCCAAGGTGAGGTACTCGGTCTAATGAAGCCCTTGCCCATCAATTCTTGCAATTGGATCTTGAGTTCATGCAACTCTGTAGGTGTCATTCTATGCGGAGTCATAGAAATGGGCAATTTACTGTAACGCCCCAAAACACACCCTAGACGGCATTACATTCTAAAACCATTCATATTATGAGAGCACTAATATAATCCCTTAAGAAACAAGACTTCATTTGTCATTTACGAATATTTACAACATTATCCAAAAGAATAAGCCCAAGTCATGGCTATTACATCTCAAAAATTAATTAAAGAAGCATCGCGGAATAAACAAAAGAAGCTAGACTACACAATGTTCCAAAAGAATATCCTAGTCTAGTACAAAAGGAAAGGAGGTCGCTCTATGCGTCCACCTCGGGATCCACACTCCCGTCCAGTGGAGTCTCCCAAGTAGCGGGCTCCTCGACTCTTACGTCCTCCTCCTCAAGCGGGTAATCTAAAAAATGTTAGCGATAAGGGATAAGCACGAAACTCTGTAGAAAAATTCTCTCAAACCCATACAAGGTTAAGAAAAGCATTTAAAATGGTCGGTCTCAATTTTAATATAACATAGATACATAATTTGAAATAAAGCAGTGACATTTAAAAAAGATCTCAATTTTATTTAAAACATTACTTAAATGAATAAACAAGCACCACATACAAATAATAACCATTAATTGTCATAACCAAGTCTCAACAATTCTTTCGGTAGGTGACATACTTTGTAGTAACCTCCACCCCCTTTTAGGTCCCCTTTGATTCTCAAGCATCCTTACCGGGAACCTCTTGAGAATGGATGAGCATCCTTACATAGAACCTTTCACCAATCATTACATTGTTTCCACACATCCTTATCGAGAACCTCTTGGAAAGGGGTGAGCATCCTTACAAGGAACCTCTCACTCATGTGCATCACAAACAACCCAACCAAGCATACAATTCTAACATTAATCTCAATTTACAAGCATATATCCAAAATCCCCAACATATATCACGTAACAATTCCACAACCAATTAAGAAAATACATGAGATCACAATAACATCATTTTTCTACCCAACACAAAGCACTAAGGTTTCAAAATCCATAATAAAGAAAGCATTTAGGAAGAAAATACATCACTCTCCAAAAATTAGGGTTTTAAAACTAGAAATGAGATTTCATGAGTATTAAATTCTATTTTGTTCAAAACATGTAATCCTTGCAAAAAGCCTAAGAGATGATGATTCTATAGCATATATATACCATTGATAACCAAAACATACATATATAAATACCCTAGCCTCAATGTAAGTGAATGAGAGAAAATCCCTACCTTGAATCCTTAGTTTGTAGAAAGAACTTGAGCTTTGATCTTGGAACTACCCTTAAATCTCTTGTTTTCCCTTTCCTTTCTTCCTCTCTAATGCTCTCTAGGGTTCCAAGAGGTGTGGGGTGAGAGTGGAGTGAAAGAAATGAGGGCAAATGGGGTTTAAAACACCTCAGCCCCGAAATTCACTGTTCACAACCTATTTTGGTTTTCTCCAAAATTACAGTTTACCACTAAAAATCTACAATTTGATCCATATGACTACCCTAAGGTTTTTCGATGTTCCGGATTTATTTTTAATGTTATTTTAACCTAAAAATATTTATTTTTATAATTTATCTCAAAAACAAAGTCAACGTACACCCGAAATACTAAAGTTTCTATTTTACCCATCCGAACTGGCTATTAATGAAGTTTTGCGTTGTTTACAAATAAAAGGTGATAAAGGGTGCTTCTTAAAGCCTTTTATACTTATTTAAAGCCTAAATGTACTCATTATTCTTATATTTTAATTTAAGATGCAAATGGAGATGTTAAATGCAAAACGAAGCTAATTGGACTATTTTGACATCGCTTCGTTATTTGGGCATAACTCTCTCATCCGAGCTTCGATTGAGATGATTCAAGATGCTATGGAATTATAAGAAAGAGCTCTAAATTTTCATGTTTTGAGTTTTGAGAGATATTGACTGCATCAAGGTTTAAATCGGGCTTGAAGTTGCAGCCAGTGTATTGTTCATGTGCACTGTTCAAGCTAATTGGGCTGTTCTGACATTACTTCGTTATCTGGGCATAACTCTCTCATCCGGGCTCCGATTGAGATGATTAAAGATGCTATGAAATTATAAGAAAGAGCTCTACAACTTTCATGTTTTGTATTTTGAGAGATATAGACTGTATCAAGGTCGAAATCGCACTTGAAGTTGCAGTCAGTGCACTATTTATGTGCACTATTCACGTCTTGTTTCATCCCTTTCCATTTCCAAACCATTCCTAAGCCAACCAAATCCATCTCAAACCTCTCCAACACATATTTCTACACCAAACCTATTTAATTCAAGTTCTAGGACCTAAAATTTCATATTTTCACTTATTAAAACCAAATTTCAACTATTATTTCCACTAACATTTTAAATCTCTACTTTTCCAATCTACCAAATTCAAACACACATCACTACACATATCCACATTTTTACCACAATTATTTACTATATATCTATATAAATATATAAAAGAAAATGCAGGGTGTTACAATCCACCCCCTTTAAAGAAAGTTTCGTCCTCGAAACTTACCTCAAGTATCAAACAAATATGGATACTGCTCCTGCATTTCTTGCTTTGATTCCCATATAGCTTCCTCCACTCCATGGTGTTGCCACAAAACCTTCACCAATCTGATAACTTTGTTGCGAAGCAATTTTTCCTGGGCGTCGAGAATTTCTATCGGTTGTTCTTCGTAGGTTGCTCCGTCTTGAATTTCAATCTCCTCCAAGTTCACGACTGGAGTTGCATCCGAGTGACACCTTCTCAACATGGACACGTGGAACACATCATGTACTCCGGATAGCTGGGCTAGTAGTCGAAGTTGATATGCCACCTTGCCTACCGCTTTAATTACCTCAAACGGTCCGGTATATCTTGGCGCTAACTTCCCCTTCTTGTCGAATCGAAACACGCCTTTCTTGGGTGACACCTTGAGAAATACGTAGTCTCCCACCTTGAATTCTAAGGGTCTTCGTCTGTGGTCCGCATAGCTCTTCTGTCTACTTTGCGTCGTCCGTAGCCTCTCTCGAATGAGTTGAATCTTCTCCGTAGTTTCTCAAACAATGTCCGGTCCAAACAAACTACTCTCATCGGCTTCTAACCAACACGTCGGTGATCGGCATGGTCTTCCATACAATGCTTCATACGGTGTCATCCCAATACTTTCCTGACAGCTGTTGTTGTAAGCAAACTCCACCAACGGTAAGTGGTCGCTCCAACTCCCCTTGAAGTCCAACACGCAAGCGCTTAACATATCCTTTACAATCTGTATCACCCTCTCGGATTGGCCATTTGTTTGGGGATGAAAAGTTGTACTGAAGTGTAACTCCGTCCCCATCGTTTGTTGTAGACTCTGCTAGAATCTCGCCACAAACCTAGAGTCATGATCCATCACAATCGAGAGCAGAACGCCATGTAACCTCACTATCTCATGGATATACAGCTGGCTCAAAGTCTCGAATGTATCCATGGTCTTCATACCTAAAAAGTGAGCGGACTTGGTGAGTCTATCCACAATGACCCACACTGCATTATGCCCGCGCGACGTCCATGGTAAACTCAACACGAAGTCCATGGTGATGTGATCCCACTTCCACTCTGGAATAGGCACAGACTGTAGGACTCCTCCTGGCCTTTGATGCTCAATCTTCACCTGATGGCACACGCACATTTTGCCACATACTTGGCCACATCTCACTTCATTCCCCTCCACCAATATTGACACTTCATGTCCCTATACATCTTTGTGCTATCGGGGTGGATAGCAAACTTGGAGCGATGACACTCTCCTAGTATCTCCTCCTTTAGGGACGAATCATCGGAAACACATAGCTTCTCCCCATATCTCAACTCTCAATTCTTCCAAGACCATCTTTCAAACGCTTCTCCATTCTCCAATCGGGCTCTAATCCAATCGAGTTCCAAATTCAGGCATTGCAACTCCACTACCCGTCGCCGAAGTGTCGGTTAAGCTACAAAGTTGAATAGATATTGTTGATACTCTGGTCCATCCACCCATAGAACGTACTCCTCCAATGCATCAATCATTTTCCACCTATTTACCATAAGAAAATTGATTTTACCTTGAGACTTCTTGCTAAGAGCGTCGACAACTACATTGGTCTTCCCCGAATGGTAGTTGAGCGTGAACTCATAATCTTCCAAATACTCAATACACCTTCTCTGTCGGAGATTCAAGTCTTTCTGTGTGAAGATATACTTGAGGCTTTTATGGTCCGAGAACACTTGAAATTTCTCCCCGTATAAATAACATCTCCAAAACTTAAGAGCAAACACCACCGCAGCCAACTCCAAGTCGTGTGTGGAATAATTCTGCTCATGCACCTTGAGTTGCTTCAAGCCATACGCCATTACTTCCCTCCTTGCATTAGAAATCATCCCAAGCCTCGTAGTGAAGCATCGGTGTAGACATTGTAGCCTTCCCCACTGCTCGAAATAATAAGGATAGGTGTCGTCGTCAACTTCTCCTTCAAGGTGCGAAAAGCTAGTTCACACGCTTGAGTCCACAAAAATTTCTCCCCCTTCTTTGTAAAGCTAGTCATCGGCATAGCAAGCTTGGAGAACCCTTCCACAAACCTACAATAATAACCGGCTAACCCCAAGAAACTCTGTACTTTTGTTACGTTCTTCGGTGGTTCCCATTTCATCACGGCCTCAATCTTTGCAGGATCAACCGCTACTCCTTGCTCGGACACAACATGGCCAAGGAACTTCACTTCCTTTATCCAAAACTCATACTTGCTCATCTTCGCATATAACTTATGTTCTCTCAATGTTTGTAGCACAATAGAGAGATAATGAGCATGTTCCTCCTGAGTCTGTGAGTAAATCAATATGTCGTCAATAAACAAAATGACAAATTAATTGAGGTAAGGCCAGAAGACTCTATGCATCAAATCCATGGAGGCTGCAGGGGCATTAGTCAATCCGAATGGAATCACTGTATACTTGAAATGACCATACCGGGTATGAAAATATAGTCTTAGGAATATCTTCCTCCTTAATTCGCAGCTGATGATACCCCGTGCGAAGATCAATATTGGAGTAATACTTCAAACCCTTCAACTGATCAAATAAGTCATCAGTTCTCGACAATAGATACTTATTCTTCATGGTAACCTAATACAACCTCTGGTAATCCGTGCACAACCGTAGAGCCTCATCCATTTTCTTCACAAAGAGGACCAGGGCTCCCCAAGGTGAAGTGCTTAGACGGATAAATCCAATCGCCAACAAGTGATCCAACTGCTTCCTTAGCTCCTTCAACTCCAAAGGTGCCATCTGGTAGGGAGCAATGGATATGGGTTTGATTCCCGGATAGAGATCGATCTTGAACTCAATTTCCCTATGAGGCGGTAATCCGGGTAATTCCTCAAGAAAAATATCCAAAAACTTCGATACAATTAACACCACATCCATATGGATTTTATCCCTGTCATCTCCCATCAAGCTGGCTAAGAAACTCAAATGACTTCCCGATTTCGCTTTTAAGAATCTACTACCCGTAGTAGGAAATGGATGGAAAGAATCTCGATTATTCACAAAATTGAAAATGATTCCTCTCGACAACTGAAATATAATCCGCTTGCGGAAACAATCCATTACCGCTCGAAAATCGGACAACAAGTTCATCCCAAAAATCATATCATACCCCTTTATCTCTAAAGCAATCAAATTCATAATCAATTCGTGCTCCCCAATGCGAAGCACACAACTCTTGCAGACTCGGTTAGTATCTAACCGTTCTCCCGTGGGCAAGCTAATGTTCATAACATGCTCTAGCTTCGCGAAACTCAATCCCAAATCAAGTGCATATGTTGTGCGTACAAATGAGTGTGTTACACCGAGGTCAAATAATATTCAGGCCCAATAATTGTAAATAAGAATGATACATTCCACAACGACATTGGTAATGTCCTCCTCCAGTTGAGTCAAAACAAATACTCGCCCTTGGTTGGTGCCATCGAGGGCTTGAGCTTGTATCAGTCACTGCAATGCAGGCCTCAGTGGTGGTGGTTAGGCTGCTGGTACCTGTCTGGTGGTCTAGGTAGGCCCCTGAGGTGGAAAAACTGGGCAATGCATCCGAATATGTCCCACACCTCTTCATGCAAAGCAGGATCGTGGGATAATATCGGCTCTAGTGTGAGTGTCTCCTTCTCCTTGGGCTGTCAAAAGTCGTTGTCCACCTGTCTGGTCTGGGCGACGGTATGGTGTCGGTCTCTGTGCCCCACTAGTGCTAGCACCCATCCGAATCGGACCTTCTCTCGAGAAGTCTTATCGTCGCTGGCTATCCTCTATGTTTCTCTCTACTAGTGTAGCTCTGTCCACCAAGTCCCCAAAATCACAGATCCTGAGAGCCACCAACTTCTCCCTAATGATCAGCCTCAGACCCTACTAGAAGCGCTTGGCCCTGTTGGCCTCAGTAGATATAAATCCCGTAGCATAACGGGAGAGCTCGTCGAACCGCCTCTCATACTCAGCCATGGTCATACTACCCTGTCGTAGTGCAAAAAAATCCGTCTTCATTCGGTCTCTGACCAATTCAGGGAAGTACCTATCCTGGAAAAGTTGATCAAACTTTTCCCAAGTAAGTGTGTCAATGTCCTTTATCCTCTTTATGGCATCTCACCAATAGTTGGCCTCCCCCTCAAATAGGTAGGTCACCAAACCAACTCTCAACTCATCGGCAACTCCCATGCCGTCACAGATCTTCTTCGCTCGGTGGATCCATCTATCCGCCTCCAAAGGATTGGAGCTCCCTTGAAAATTGTGTGGTCATTGTCTAAAGAATTTTTGAAGAGCTATCATTCTTGGGTCTTCGTTCCCATTGCCCTGTACTTGAGCAAGAGGACGAGCTCCACCATTGTGGTTGTTGTTACCATTTTGGTTTTGTACCAAAGTGGTGAGCTCCCTCAAGCATTGGTCAATGTCTTGCATGTCATCCAGAGGTGGTGGTGGCGGTGGATTCGTTTGACCTCCACGGCCACGCCCACTTTTGCGTCCCCATCCTTGTTCGTCGTTCATCCTACACATCAATTCACAACTTAGTTCATGGATGTACAAGACATCCTAACTATTAGGTTAAGCTAAGGCATATAACGTGTACAGTATTTCACTCAAGAATTTGATTCACCCTAATCCTAAAGCTCTAGAGGTGATTCCATAACCTACAGCTCCCATGTAAGACCTAAAGCCTAAGCTCTGATACCAACTTTGTAACGCCCCAAAACACACCTTGAACGGCATTACATTCTAAAACCATTCATATCATGAGAGCACCAATATAATCCCTTAAGAAACAATACTTCATTTGTCATCCACGAATATTTATAACATTATCCAAAAGAATAAGCCTAAGTCATGGCTATTACATCTCAAAAATTAATTAAAGAAAAGCAACAGAATAAAAAAAGAAGCTAGACTACACAATGTTCCAAAAGAATATCCTAGTCTAGTACAAAAGGAAAGGAGGTCGCTCTATGCGTCCATCTCGGGATCCACACTCCCATCCAGTAGAGTCTCCCAAGTAGTGGGCTCCTCAACCCTTACGTCCTCCTCCTCAAGCAGGTAATTTGAAAAATGTTAGTGATAGAGGGTGAGCACGAAGCTCTGTAGAAAAATTCTCCCAAACTCATGCAAGATTTAGAAAAGCATTTAAAATGGTCAGTCTCAATTTTAACATAACATAGATACATAATTTGAAATAAAGCAGTGACATTTAAAAAAAATCTCAAGTTTATTTAAAAATATTACTTAAATGAATAAATGAGCACCACATACAAATAATAACCATTAATTGTCATAACCAATTCTCAACAATTCTTTCGGTAGGTGACATACTTTGTGGTTACCTCCACCCCCTTTAGGTCACCTTTGATTCTTAAGCATCCTTACCAAGAACCTCTTGAGAATGGATAAGCATCCTTACATAGAACCTCTCATCAATCACTACATTGTTTCCCACGCATCCTTACTGGGAACCTTTTGGGAAGGGGTGAGCATCCTTAAAAGGAATCTCTCACTCATGTGCATCACAAACAACCAAACCAAGCATACAATTTCAATATTTATCTCAATTTACAAGCATCTATCCAAAATCCCCATGATATATCACGTAACAATTCCACAACCAACTAAACAAATACATGAGATCATAATAACATCATTTTTCTACCCAACACAAAGCACTAAGGTTTCGAAATCCATAATAAAGAAAGCATTTAGGAAGGAAATACATCACTCTCCAAAAATTAGGGTTTTAAAACTAGAAAAGAGATTTCATGGACATTAAACCCTACTTTGTTCAAAACATGTAATCCTTACAAAAAGTCTAAGAGAGGATGATTCCATAGCATATATATACCATTGATAACCAAAACATACATATATAAATATCCTAACCTCAATGTAAGTGAATGAGACAAAACCACTACCTTGAATCCTTAGTTTGTAGGAAGAACTTGAGCTTTGAACTTGAATCTACCCTTAAATTTCTTTTTTTTCCCTTCCTTTCTTCCTCTCTATAGCTCTATAGGGTTCCAAGAGGTGTGGGGTGAGAGTGGAGTGAAAGAAATGAGGGAAAATGGGATGAAAATAGGGTTTAAAACACCTCAGCCCCGAAATTCACTGCTCACAGCCTGTTTTGATTTTCTCTAAAATTACGATTTTATCACTAAGAATCTCCAATTTGATCCATATGACTATCCTAAGGTTTTTCGACGTTCCGGATTCATTTTTAATGTTATTTTAACCTAAAAAAAATTATTTTTATGATTTATCTCAAAACCAAAGTTAACGTACACCCGAAATACTAAATTTTCTATTTTATCCATCCGAATTGGCTATTAATGAAGTTTTGCGTTGTTTGCAAATAAAATGTGATAAAGGGTGCTTCTTAAAGCCTTTTATACTTATTTGAAGCCTAAATGTATTCATTATTCTTATATTTTGATTTAAGATGCAAATAGAGACGTTAAATGCAAAACGAAGCTAATTGGACTGTTTTGACATCGCTTCGTTATCTGGGCATAACTCTCTCATCCGAGCTCCGATTGAGATGATTCAAGATGCTATGGAAAAATAAGAAAGAGCTCTAATTTTCATGTTTTGAGTTTTGAGAGATATTGACTGCATAAAGGTCTAAATCGGGCTTGAAGTTACAGCTAGTGCATTGTTCACGTGCACTGTTTAAGCTAATTGGGCTATTTTGTCATCACTTTGTTATCTGGGCATAACTCTCTCATTCGAGCTCCGATTGAGATGATGCAAGATGCTATGAAATGCTAAGAAAGATCTCTACAACTTTCATGTTTGAGGTTTGAGATATATTGACTGCAGCAAGGTCGAAATCGCGCTTGAAGTTGCAGCCAGTGCATTGTTCACGTCTTGTTTCATCCCTTTTCCATTTGCAATCCATTCCTAAGCCAATCAAATCCATCCCAAACCTCTCCAACACATTTTCTACACCAAACCTATTTAATACAAGTTCTAGGACCTAAAATTTCATATTTTCACTTATTAAAACCAAATTTCAATTATTATTTACACTAACATTTTAAATATCTGCTTTTCCAATCTACCAAATTCAAACACACATCACTACACATATTCATATTTTTACCACAATTATTTACTATATATCTATATACATATATAAAAGAAAATGCGGGGTGTTACATTTACCGGGGCGCAACTTAATGGTGAAGTCTACATCCCTAGGTGGAGGTAATCCCGATAGTTCATTAGAAAAACATCTTCATACTCACAAATCACCCAAGGTAGACCCAACTCCTGTCTTACCTCGTCTGTTAGGGTAAGGCTTGCTAGCCAACCCATCAATTGCCTATGCCATTGGGAATCATACACTACTTGGGGTAAAACATCATGTTTCTCCCCCTGAAATTTAAAATAGACACCATCTAGTGTGTAGGCTAATTAGTAGTTAAAAACTAGCTTCTTACTATGTCTTTTTATGACTAATTGTGTTTCGATAGAGTTTCAATAATGGCATTTTAAGAGAAATATTGTACAAGGGCATAAAGTCAATGCATATCAAACTTTCTTGCAACAATCACACATTCTGAAAGAAATTGGAGAAACTTGAAACAAGGCTTGAACGTTTGAACGCCAATCCACGTTCGAACATCCTCTTGAATTGTTGGGGGATCAGACTGCTGAGATGATGATACATAGCGAGTTGCAGCTAGAGGAAAAACAAAAGGATACTTGAGTACCACGTTCAAACGCCAACTAACATTCGAATGTTGACTTGAATCACTTGAGGACTCCTTGGCATGTGGAAGTGGCTCTCACAAAAGAACAAAGGCCACTTGAGTAGGAAGTTCAAACCCCCATCCTGCATTCAAATGCCCACCAAAGAAGATAGGAGACAACATTCGAACGCCAACTAACGTTCAAACGTTGTCCCCAGAATTCTGCAGAGTGGATGGCTTTCTTGGACTTTTAAGGCCTTACACTATTCTTTCACACTCCCTTGCTCCCTCCTCCTCACCTATAAATACTCCCATTGTGGGAGTTTCAAGGAGGATGCATAGAGCTAGAGCTAATTGTAGAGTTAGACTTATATTTACATTTATTTGCATAAAAGCAAGATAGATCATCTTTTGGTTGAGGAAGAAACCCTCCAAAAGTAACTAGCTTTCTTCTACTTTCCTTATTAGTTTCATTTGCTTCCATTAATTGAGCTTCCTTCTCCCCTAAGAGGAGTGGAACTCTTCCACATTTTTTTAGCTTTACCAAAGCCGTGAAGGGTGGAATGTGATTCACTCATTCTTTATCGAAGATCGGCTCCTTGTTTAGTGTCTTTTACTTTGTAACTCCTCTACTTTGAGGGATGAACATCACTCACTTTTTTAGCTTTACAAAAGCCACGAAGAGTGAGTTGTTTCTCATTCACTCTTTAGTAAGAGGTGATGAACATGTATAAATCATCTGAAAGTTATATTTTTGTATTTCGTTTATACTTAAATGCTTTATATTACACTTGCTTATTGAATGATTGATCGCCTCTAGTAAAGCTAAGGTACTTTGTACAGCCATGAGTGCTTTTTATGGCATAGATGAATCTTGCATAGAAAGACCCATTGGTTGTAGGAAAGTACCCCGGCTAGATCTTCATGACTACATTTCAATCTTCATCATTATTGTGCTTCATTTAAAGAATGAAATAATAATACCATGGTTGAATGACTTGTAGATACATTTGCTTGTTTGTAGACGGGTTGAGTCTTGGTACAGATAATTCTTGTAAACCTCTACGAAGACATCAAAATTGTGCTTTTAATTCTCACAATCTATCTTTATCTTTCAATTAACTTTATGTTGACATAGGGGTAAATTGAGTTACTAAGCATAAGTATAATAAACCGGATGATTAACTACATGATCAGATCTTCAAGCTAAAAGGTGGCTGTTACATTTGATAATTTATTATATTTTGTCGAGAAAAACCCCTCGAAAAGAATATTATATTCTGTCCAGAAAAATCCCATAACTTCAAATCTCAAGGATTCCAGTTACTTGGTCTCTGTCACTACTTACTTTGAAACACCGATAATAGTTCCCTGTGAATTCGACTCCAGACTTAATCGAATTATTACTATAGCTTGACTGCCTACACTTGGATATACACATTTCAAATCAAGTCATAGGCAGTGACCCTCTTCCGCTCATAATCGATGACAACTTGGTGTGCAATCAACCAATTCTTCGCAAGGATGACATCAAACTCTAACATGTCCATGACCCTAAGGTCCATGATGAGTAAAATTCCTGAAATCTCTAACTCACAACCTCTACATATCTAATCAATGCATACCCTAGTTCCTAGGGGCGAACTCACATGAAATGGATTTTCAAATAGCAATAGAGTACTAACTTAGTATCCCAAGGTAGGGATCAAAGTCGTAACATTGAGATTTCTCTCCTTGTCTCACTAATAGTGCATGTGTCACTTACTATTAGACATCTACACCTTGAACCGTCCCATTCCTTTTCTTTTTTCGACCCCCAAGGTTATGTTCTCTAACCCTATTGTCCCTTTTTCATATACATTTAACCATGCATATTAGTTAGATAACACATAACACATAATATGTAGCATTTAAAGCACATAATATGTAATACATAATGGATGTTATGGCCTAAACTCATGCCCCTCAAGCCCTAGGTAAATCTTAAATCTAGGCTCTGATACCAAGCTGTGACGTCTCAAAAATCGAGGGTCCATTATCAACCGTTGAACATCCATTAACCCACAGAAGTACCCGTAATCATCGCATAACCCGACGTTACATGAATAGCATCCCCTTAACCTGGATCATAACCCACACATTAGTGGTCCTTTTATACATAAGTTCAGCATCATATACCTCCCATAGAACATCCTCGAGCAAGAGAAAACAATGCCTAAGAGCTTAGTGAAACATTTCAAAAGTTCGAAGTTTTAATAAAACCTACTGGTAGAAGTGTTCAAAAACCTACCGGTAGAAGTTGTACACTGGATTCTTGTTTTTAGAAAATCTGTGAAATCCTACCAGTAGAAGATGTGCAAGTTCTACCGGTAGAAAATGCCACTGGACATGTTCTACCACAAAAAAAAAAATTGATGTTCTACCGATAAATATGCCTATTGGACCCCATCTACAGCTAGAAGAGCTTAATCTCCAACTGGTGTGCCCAGATCTTCCTGTTTCATCTATTTTCGATTTCCAATCCCTTCCATATAGACCCAACTCATGTATAATGAAGTTTTTCATATAAAACATGGTCCATACAATTTCTATTACAATCATTTTCCATAAATTTACATGCCCAAAATCAAATTTCACAAATATTTTAAAAAATATGATTTAAAAGCCACAAGTCGCTTTTTCTTCATCCTTGAGGCCCCGAGTGAGAGCCTTTCAACGATGTATAGCCCGCACCTGAAATGTGTTCCCATAAAGAGTGAGGTATGCTCAATAGAGTATCTCCTAAAGAGGCTACTCCCCAACTCATATGCATATGAAATGTTCATATGCAACATTCAACAAGCAACAATCATTCCAATAAAGTATATGCAATTCAATTATAGGAATCACCATGTCATGCCATGAAATGAGATAAAACTCACTCTTGCACATCAACCCGAGCTCTACCGGCTCTCCCAACACATGCAAATGTCATGAGTGTAAATCTGAACTTTCCAAGCCCCCGCCATTCATGTTTCACATCCAATGACCATTTAATTCTCTGAGTCTTTCTTAGGGTGGGTATTCATGGACTTCCACCAACGGTCACCCAACAGACACAACATTTATGGACTTCCACCAATGGTCACGCAACCGACATGGCATTTATGGACTTCCACCGATGGCTCTGCATATGCTGACATACATTATGGACTTAATAGCAATGTAGTGTGTATCCGAAATAATCGGGTCTCACACTTGAGGGATAGTCTAACCCTTCTTACTAATCTCGACCCAATTTACCATGAAAAACATGCAACTCAGCCCGATCTTTGATCTAACTTTCTCAAGCCCACCCATTATCCACCAAGTGTGGTGTTTGATGACAACCATGCACACACACCCACACTCATGCCTAATGCCCATAAATCATCTTAATGTTAATACATCACCAAGCATATATCAACATTATACCCATCAATAATTTCAAAGCATGTTACCACATAATCTAATGCAAATAACATATTTAATTCTCCAAGGCATAATATAAATATATAGCATGCCCATATATCACAATTTTCTAAGAAATTACAAGCTAACAATTTCTAAATATCAATTCAAGTTAGAATTGATTTTACCCATTTCATCAAATTAACAACAATAGGCAAGTGTTATACATCTCTAATAACATATCCATTCTATATCACAACCATAGGTTAGAAATAAACCTAGTTAGGAAAGAACCCTACTTTTTCAAGCGTAAAATAACCGTGAAAAGCTTCAAGGACCCAAAACAAGCTCTAATCCAAGCTTTCCCTAAAATCTCATTTTTGAAACTTCGGTGAAATCCGTCCTTTTTGGTATGGTCACGTAGTTCATGACGAGGATATCGACTTTTCTTCTTACTTTATGTTGATTTGAGCGACGGGAAGGCATAGATTATAGAGAGAAATTTGGAAATCTCTCTTTTTCCCTCTCTTCCCCCTCTAACGTGAAGACCCAGCTAAAAATGGGGAGAAAATCAAAATTTCTCCCCTATTTATACCCTTTAAATGCTTGGTTCACATTTCGCCACATATTTTCCTTTCGCATGTTTGGTTTTTGACTCGAATTGATTAAATTTTGTCCCAGTTCAAGTTCAAAATATTTTTATTTCAACTTGCTTTAAATTATTATCCAATATTTAAAATTTTATTCCTGAGTTCGTTTATGAGGTCACCTGACACCCTATTGCTTTGTAAAACGTAAAAAATTTGATTGTCTCAGAATTTGAAGAAAATTCACGAGACAAATCTAACGGTAAGGTCCATTTCTTCATTCAAGGTCTAGAAAAATTTTTCTTTTTCAACCTGCACCACAGTAACAAATTACTATTTTACCCTTTTCCATAAAAATTTAAATTTACCCAGGTTTTACAGAAATAGTATACCCAAAATGAAGTTTTTAATAAACAATTGCAAATAAGTAGGTGGGTGGATTAATAGGTGAGTAAGAGTTTTGCAAGTAGAAATAATGGTGTTATGATCTTATAGTTGTTTCATTTAGTTACTACATTGAGTGTGGGAACTTATCTTATTAGTATTATAAGAGGTTTTGTTGCATAATTTGGCAACATCTATTTTGTATGAATATCAGAATAAGGAAAGTTTGATTTTATGGATGCGGGAAGAAAAATGTAAACACATCAAAGTGAATACGTAGCCATTATTTTTGGGTGAGATACCAGAAGTGAATATGTAAAAGACAAGATATTGGCAACGAATATGCAACTGTGATTACGAGGAGGGGTATATTGGAATTAAATTTGTAGTCACATGACATCAAGATTGGAATTTTTGTTAATGTTCCTATCTTTGATTTCCAATTGAGTAGTGTGTGAGATGATACTAGCATCAAACTGATTCCTTGATAGATAAATGATTCAATTGTGTTACTTGAATATTTCTTGGCAAGGCATAGTGTGATGCATACAATTTGTGAGAATATGTTAGAAAAAGAGAGATGGTGGTTCTATCTCAGATATTCAGAGATTTACTATATTCTCTAAATTGAGTATCTATGGTAATTTACCTATGTTAGAAAATGTTGAGTAACATTAAATATTATGAGTGTTTGATTATTTGTTGTTGATGTGGAAGATTCTTGTTATTCACACCATAATGCTGATGTTCATTCAATTGATAATCTATTATACTTGAGATATAACTGGTTTGTCTTTATAGTCTATTGATTTCAAATAATGAGTAATGTGACACCCTAAAACGGGGGTCACTTGTTAACCGTTGGTCATCTGTTAATCCGCGAAAATATCCGTGATTGTCCCACAACTCGACGTCACGTCAATAACATCCCCTTAACTGGGATTATAAACCACACGTGAAACCCGTGTTCATTTTATCATTTGATCCAACCGTGGTCCAATGTACTACAATTCATACTCCATTATAGTCCATTTACATCCTTGGAACCCAAGAACCCATAATCCAAATACATGGCAAAACAATTTTTAAAATTTTAAATTTTTGGAAAGTGTACCAGTAGGCCCTACCGGTACGGGTTGCCTACTGAAAAAGCCATACCGGTATAGGTAACTCACTGGAAACTCCATACTGATATGGTTAACCCATTAGACCTCGTCATACCGGTATGCTCTGCTGACTTTTGCCTACTTCACCTATTTTTCATTTTCAATCCATTTTAAACTATTTCAATATCATCCAAAACATGCTCAATAAGGTTTTTTCACATAAAAACCTATTATATACAAGTTCTATTACAAGTAATTCTATACGATTACATACCCAAAATATAACTTTCACAATAGTTTTACAAAAAAAACGATTCAAGGCCACAAATCGACCTTTCTTCATCACTAGGGCCCCAAATGAGAGCCATCCGCTGGACTGTATCCCGCACCTAAAATATTTTTCCATATAGGGTGAGCTACGTTCAATAAAATATACCCCTATAGAGGCTACTCCTCATCCAAGATGCATTTGAAATGTGTACATGCCACAATCAACAACCATTATCCATTCCAAACAAGAACATGTAATTCATGATTAGAATGCTACCATGTCATGTCATGATATGAGATGATACTCACTCATGAATTTTATCCTGAGTTTTCACCGACTCCCACAACGCAATGTAATCCATGTGTGTAATACGTTTGTCATTGATGAAATGCATCGAATGACTATTTTATAAAATAAAATCATATGTTTTTATTGGGTATCGGATTTTGGAATCATACCAATGGCTCCGTATGCCATTACACTTTTTTAGAATTGCACCACAAAAAAGTGTATGAACCAAGTAGCCGGGTCTTGTACCCGAGGGAGGATCTATCCTTTCTTTTTATACCTGACACAAGTTTTCTTTTTATGCAACCATGCAACTCAGTCAGATCTTCAATCTAACTTTCTCGAGCCCACCCATCAATCACTAAGCATGATGTTTGATCAACTCATGTAGACACACACACACACACCCACATCCCATGCCCATGGATGTAATGCCTCTGTACAATTGCAATGTAAGATATCATTGCAATATCGATGTTATGCACTATGTGTAATGAATGCTATATGAGCCAATTTAACCACATATTTTAACATATGTAATGGCAATTAATATCAATTGTATATAATTACCACAAATTATCATGATTTTTAATGTATTAACAACACATATCACTCATTCATACTCAACAACAATTGGCAACCATGTTACATATAACTCATGCTACAGCAAACTTAATCCTCACATAGGCATTTAACAAAACACCTTCAAGGCATCAATCATGTTATCACACAAAGTTGCTTGCATAATAGCAAGTTCCAAGAATTTTCATAAGTGCCCTCCCCATATCAAATTCAAGCTAGAATGTGATATATGCCATTTTCATACTCATTTTCACATATCAACAACAATTGGTAAGTGACCTATGTTGTTATATACCCTTACCTATCCCATATGACATCCTAGGTAAGAAATAAACCTGAGTAGGAGGAAACCCTACCTCTTGGAGCGTAAATGAAAGGTAGAAAGCCACAAGAACACCTCCTAAGCTCAAACCTCTTGATTTTTTCAAATCTCTTCTTTGAATCTTTGGTGAAATCCTTCATTTTTGGTACGTAGGCGTAGTCCTCGTTGAGGTGATCGACTTTAACTATTGGTCCGAAGGATTCCGATCGGCAGAACTCCGTGAATCGAAGAAATAAAGGTAAAAATCTATTTTTTTTCTCTTCTTCTCCTTCTTCTAACGTGTGAACTAGTTGATAATAGGGAGATAAATATTTGAAAATCAGATATTTCACCCCTATTTATACTCTTACAATGTAAGGTCCATGTCACGTCGCATGTTTCTTATTTTCGGGTCCATTTTTTTTTAAACGACTTAATTTCATCACAGTTTAAGTTCAATTTAAATTTATTTGAAATTTCCTTCAATTATAAGAAAATTTTATAAATTTTTTTTTTGGGATGTTTGTGAAGTCACCTAACACCTAGTTGTCTCGTAAAATCTAAAAAATTCGACTATTTCAGAATTCGACGAAACTTGATTAGACAGATCGATTTCATGAGACGAATCCAACGGTAAAGTCCGTTGCGTCTTCCGAGCTCTATAGAAATACGTATTTTAATTCCATATTATAGTGACAATTTACCATTTTATCATTTTTTAAGAAAAAAGTTCAAATTTACCTGTATTTTACAAGTAAAGTATGGAGAACATGTTTGAGGAATAACTAGTTATATATGCATAATTTGTGATAGATGGTGTAGTTTTTGTGGCAATTCAACGCACCTTAATTGTAAGATACATTTAATCTAATGATTAATGATGTAGGAATTATGATATAAATTAATTCAAGTAAGCTTATGCTCGATAGTAATTGTTGGTGTTGTTGTCTATAATTTTTAGTGTCCATATGTCACTAAAAAATTGATATTAGATAGCATATTTGGTTAATTTCTTTATGATAATTTATTGGCACGGTCTTGCCTGAGCTAAGTTAAATAGATTATGTGAACAAAGTACCCATTCTTTTAAAATGGAAAGAGTTTTAAGATCCGAACATGTATTTTATGGTATTTTATAAAGTGTTGGAAGCTTCAATGTAATTTGTAATTTAAACTACAGTTGATGAAATAGTGGGAAGTAAGATATGATTTTTATTATTAAATACTAGGGTTGAATTACTAGATGGTGAAGTGCTTGGATTTAATTTATTATGTGTCAAAAATTTCAAGTGCGGTATTTGAGCATAAAGGAAATAAGAAGGGTACTTTGCATATTTATAAGGAATTTGGGTGAGTCATGGGACACTCGGTTCTTGTTTGGATTCCCTCAAGAAAAGGGTTTTTATGATAAGAAGGTGTTTGTGTTCTACCGGTTCATAGGAGAAGTTAAAGGGTTTCGAAGTATTTCGCTTTCAACTCTGAATCAATGAAGAGGGGGAAAATTTCTTGTTTTTTTGTAGTAAAACAAAACTTTTCCATTACATAGCTCTAGTAATCCTTAAAGATCTTGGATTTTTTTAAGTTTATATGAAGAATTCAAGAGTTTTGGGTTGCTCTTCATTTGGAGGTTACGATGATGGAGTTCGAAGAAGATGGTCACATTGAAGGTAAAGCTTTTCCTCTGATTTAACATGTTTTTAAGTTTCTGAATGTTTAAGGGTGGTTTGTTTGATTGTTGGGAGGGGTTGGTTTAAAGAAAACTGAATGAGGAAGGTATTGGAATTGATTAGAAAACCTTCAGTTCAGGGAAGAACCATTACAATATTAAGTTGTACCGCTACAAGGGTTCTCTACCCTAGAAAGAACTAGTACAACTCTGTTGTATACGATGAAGAATCGGTACAAGTTGTACCGATACAACCCTATTAAAAATGTTGTGTTACTGCGATGCTCTTGGTTCTTTGTTCGACCATCCTTAAAATTTTTCGGGACATTCAATTGACTTCAAATCAACCCTATTTAGACTTATTTGAATACAACTACATGGTTTGTGGATTATATACGAACCTTACTTATGTGAGACGAGTAATTAGCAAATAATAAGTGGTTTAAATTGCATCATTTGGGGACGGGTTTGGAAATTTGTTGAATCAAGTATGATAATGCATTCATACATGCATATTTAGAATATAAAGTATGTATGGAAGACAATCATACATGATTTGTGGTAATGTGTGTTAGGAGTGGAGGCAACAACACCAACGTCAGATATGCTGAAAGTGTCTTCTAGGGATTAATTTTAAATTACAATTGGACTTAAGGTAAGTGTGTTAATTTATACAATTGATATCAGCTAAGGTATGCCCATTCATTATTGATGTTTTACTATGTGGAGTATTGACTGATGAAAGCATTATGAACATGCTAAGTAGCCTTATTGGCAAATATATAGTATCAATGACTTGTGATGACTTTGTGTTGTGTTAAGTAGCCTTAAGGTCAGACAAATATCCTTTGTGGCAAATTAAGCCTTAAAGGCAAGTGTTTGGCCTTAGTAGCAGATATGGCCTTAGTGGCGGATATATAGCCTTGATGGTAGATATAGCCTTAAAGGAGAGTTTTTAGCCTTAATGACGAATATGGTCTTACGGATAGATGTATTTATCTGTCAGTCATATATGATGACTTATAGATATATATGTGTATGCCACATATGATACCTTAAGGATGTATATATATCGATGGCATATATGATGGCTTATGGATGTATATATGCGGATGTCATATATGATGGCTTATGGATGAATTTATGTGAATTCAATACATGATGGCTTATGTGTGGTTATTCATTTAATTTTCATGAGTTAATTTTAATAATGTGAAACATATTATTTGATAACTTCTATGGTGGTATTTTATTTATTATGTTGAGATGTTGAAAATAAGCGGTGTAAATGTTCGTTGATAGCCTTATTGATGAATTCATGAATGCTCATATATGTGGCTTTAAGGTATTTATACTTTTATTCAGATAAGATTAATGTTAACATGGGAAGTATATTTTTGTTGTTGTCTGTTATACGAATGTGTGCATTCATTGATCAAGTTGTGCTCAACCCCCCACCCCCATGCACACACACAATTTATGTTTTGGGTAACCGAGCAAAGAGGGATCTCAACTGTTGAGTTTAGATGGTCAAGGGGAGAAATGGACTTTGAGTCTTGTGTCATCATTTCTAAACATTGGTGTCATGTATATATTCTTTAAGTGTTAAAATCAGTATTTGTGGATAGTTTGTACCATAATTTGTTTATACGTAAAAATCTATTTATGTGTTGCTGCACCGGGTTGGGGTTTGCAAAATTTATTTATTATACTTATGCTGTGATTATGAGGTTATGTTTAGGGGGTGGGATCCATTCTACCGGGTAGATAATATATGTGTACCCCCTCTAGGTTAGGGTGTAACACCTATGACTACCCTCCCACTGATTGAGTGGTCATTCGCGAATTTGAATTTTCTTATTTACCAAGACTACCCTTATTCCAAACCTATAAATAGGGAGATCATTTTTCACCACCAGGTTAAGCCTTTGTGAAATTTCTAATAGAGAAGATACTTCTTATACCTTAAGAGTTTCCATAACTATAACCTAGATCCCTAAATTCAAAGGCTACCACTAGAGATTATATCCAATCTCACAACTTATTGTCGAAGATCTTGATGGTGTAAACCAAACCCATTGGTGAGTGCATACCGGGTATCGTTGACATGCCCATGATTACTCTAGACATTGAAGGAGGGTTTTTGACATAAATATAATAAGGAAATGAGCATCTAACCATGGTATTGGTTGAGGTATAAGACTCTAGTACCTATACGTTGACTTAGCGAGTAATGGATTAGGCTTTAGTGATCCAAGAAGGTTTCCCACTTTTTTTCTCGATGATGGTTTTTTACATCACCAAATCTCTTATGTTCTTTATTGTTTATTCCATATACTTATGATTGTTAGCACACATGCACACTATGTATTTTTTGGAATGATTGTTTGAATATATATCCACACATAGTTGTGCATTGGGTTAGGGATTTGGGATCCCGTGGTGATTGGTTATGAGTGAATTAATTCAAGATTAATTAAAATCAGTCATCATGGTTGATTTGGATTGTGGTGACTACTTATTTGCTATTTCTTTGTGAGAAAACTTAATTGTGGTGGTTTAGATTTTCTGGTAATCAATTGGGCTGCAAGTGAAAAATCTATTCTCCCCCCTCTAAGTAAAGTGTCTATAGCTTTGTAAACCCACACATATTTATAATAATGTGTAGCAAGTATTTTTTGGGTACATATTTACCTAATTACTAAAGGATGGCTTATATATGTTATATTAAAGGATAGTAAGTGTTTTGATTTTTGTTGGCATGTTTTGGGAGATTTTGGAGTGAGTGGAAAGGTACACTATTAGGGTATTCTAATCATAACTTTTTACTCTGGAATTGGTTGAAGCTAATATGTGGACAGTAGAAAGTAGACATATAGGGCTATAAAAGTTATTTCACAGAGATTTCGTGAATCGACTTATAAGTAGGTCAAAATGTATTGAAAGATAAGACAGAAAATTGAGCCGACGTTTGAATTCCAATCACGTTCGAAAAAAGAAACGCTAAAACTCCAGTCACATTCGAAGTTGCATTCAAATGCCAATCTTCCGTATGAACGAAGGTCCATTTTTAGCAGCAATTAGTATTGTGATGATTGTTTAGATTACAACCCTATTAAAATACCCTAAGGATGCCCTTAGGTCAGTTTCAGCAGCTTTTATTTCTAGAAAATCCTAGAAAGTGAGAGAGAATGATAAAATACAAGGATTCGAAGGGATTTCCACGAAAGAGACGAATCAAAGCGTATGGTTTTCGCCAAACTATGTATCAAAGGTTGGTCTTTCGTCCTAAACTCTTTCATTGAAGCTAGGGATAACATATATAGGTTTTGATTCTAAATCATACGTATATGACACATAATCATTAAATCTTATTTTTCTGACAAGTTGTATGATGTTCTGAATGAGATTAGGTTTTATAGCCATAAAACTATCATTCTTGTTATCAAAATCCTAAATCTCGGGAGGTATGGGATTTACACATGATATTTCCTTGTTATGCCAAAATCCCACGTAGGCTAAAGTTAAAGGTACACATTACATTTTTCTCACAATTAGCTCTAATTACGCCTCGAACCTATATTAACTTAAACATTGGAATACCTCCGACCAACCTGTGCTAGTCTTTGGCAATTTATTCATTTTGCTGGCGGAATGGTACAATGTTTCTTGTTCGTTTGTTCCAAACCGAATCACTAAAGCAGTACAGGGTATCTTTTCACCACTTAGAGTTCTGGTACCTTATATAAAGAGGGTGATATGTTTTTTTAGACAAGCTTTTATTTGTTGACTGATTGAATATTAAGTATTACGTTGTCTCCTTAATTTTTTTCTTATTTCTTATTCTAATTTTCTTTTTTTCTTCGAATTCTTCTTCCCAATCCACATAAAAAGCCATAAATTTGGATTACTTTATTTTACAAACACGGCATAGTGAAAACCTTTCTAGAAACAATAAAATAATAAGAATTGGAAAATTCGGGCTCAACCTCTCCCATAAATTTTTGAATTTTATTTTTAAAGTTTTAGTGTTTGATATATGACTCCTATAATTAAGCAATCTAATACTAATAATTAGGCAAAATTTATAATTTAAACTCTTAAAGTATGCAACTAATTTCTATTTGGTCCCTAAACTTCTAATTATAAAAATTAAATCCTTAAAATTTTAATCAAGTTATAATGAGCAGTCTTTTCATGTAGATCTTTTAATGTTTTTCACAGAAGGACCCTACTTGACTTGGCCATTGGATTACCTGTGTCCAACATAACGATTTCTCAAATACATTGATCTATTTTTTTTTAATCTAACAGTATCTCTCAAATTCTCAATTTGTTTTCGTGTTTGTTATTTTTTTTCTCAGGATTAGCGGAACAAAGTAAGTTTTTCTAGTTTTTGCAGGAGAAAGTTTATGATCGATGGACAAATACGCCATTTTACTGAAGTCAGATGTCAGTAACATAAAGTCATCCGTCAGAATTTTAATGAATTTGGATGTAAGGACTAAATTAAAACTCATTTATAACTTTAAGAATTTGACTGTTGTAATTGTAACTTCAAGGACCAAATAGAGTTGAAGTGTATATTTTGAGGGTATAGATTGTAATTTACTTAATTAGTATCGAACAACTCTAACCCAACTCTCCATTTTAGTTATTTAAAATATATTTAAATATTATATTTTTTATTTTAGAGAATTATTACCGTAGAAAAGTTGAAAAATGACATAGATGGACCACTAGTTACCAATAATATTCCACTTTGGAAACTATCAACCAGTTCCCCCAGGTGCTTGTCCATGGTCGGTTGGACGTTGCACTTTCCCGTTTGTCAGCTACTGTGCATTAACGACTCTAAGCCACGAGAAAACTACACCCGTCCTTGGAAGCATCCCGATGCATATCCTTTAAAAATGAGAAACACTAAATTTCAAAGTAAAGTTCATCTTTTCCAAAACGAAGTTAACATTTGGTAACCCATTGATAATTTCTAAGATATTAAGTTCTTTTCGGATCTAATGTAAATCAGCCTGTTTACAGACATCTAATCAAGTATTGAAACAAGGCCGGTGGAGAATCTGTCCTCTCCTCGTCTTTCCTTGGTTCATCTCTCAAACAAATCGCTGGTGGGTTTCATTCTCATTAGCCAAACTATTTTTCTTCCACCGTTTCTCTAAACCACCCAATTATTGCCTCAAGTTGTGAAACTTCAATTGCAAATTGGTTTCTGTGGAATTAACTCGTGTAACTACTTTCCAAAACTAATATTTTGGTCATTATTGTATTGGATTCTCATAAACCGCATAATTTATGATGCCTCAGTATAGAATTCAATCCCTAATTTCAATCCGAACTCATTTTAATTTGTCTCCTCAAGTTATTGTCCTCATTTCATTTTCTTTGCACAAGTTTCTAGAATTCATAATTGATGATATACAATATGTATTTATACACTACCTGTTAAGTATTTAATGTAGTAATTAAGGGGTTGTTTGATAATATCATTTAAGGTTTAAAACTGAATATTTTAAGCACTTAATAAATTAAACTCGTTTGATAACCTAAAACTCATATTTCTTAATATTTTAATCACTTCTTAAAAATAGACTAAAATTTTAAGTAACAAATCACTTACTTATCACTTAATGTTTAAAATGTTAGTTAGTAAGGAGTTGATCAATGTCCCTTAATAGACAAACATATCTTCACTACCATTGTGTCATCACCACCACCACCATCACCATCATTGTACTGCCGCTACCACCACCATCACCGTCACCACTATTACCACTACCACCACCATTACGCCGCCGTCACCGCTGCCGCCACCACCACCACCATTGTTATCACCTCCACTACTACCACCGTCACCACCATTGTGTCACTACCACCACCACTATCATTATGTCACCACCACACCACTATTGTGTCACCGGTATCACAACCACCATTGTTACGGCCATCACCACCACCACCATCACTATTGTTGTGCCACCACCGTAGTATTGACATCGCCACTACTACAATTGTGCCACCGTTACCACCACCATTGTCGCTACAACCTCCGCCACCATCACTGTTACCATCATTGTATCGTTGTCATCACCACTATCATCAGGTCACCGCCACAACCACCATTATGTCACATTTACCCCCACCATAGCACCACCATTGTCATCGCCGCCAGCACCACCACTGCCACCATCGCTATCGCTACCATTGTCACGATCATCATTGCCACCACCATCACCGTTACTATAATTGTGTCACTGCCACCACCACCACTACCATCACTGTCGCCACCACTACCATTGTGTCATCGCCACCGTCGCTGCCACCATTGTCATAACCACCAACATTGTATTGCCACCGCCACCACCACCACCACCACCACCACCACCACCACCGTTGTGATGGTGGTGATAGGAATAAGTTAATTGAGGAGATATAGCTAAAGAGAATGAAAAAATTAGAATAATAATAATTTTCAGACTTCAGCTCTTTATATTAGTCAAACAATTAAATTTTAGTTGATACCAAATAGTCCGCGAATTAAAAAATTCAGCATTCATCACTTAAAATTTAACATTTAATTTTTAGTGTTCAACTCTCAATTTTATCAAACACCATCTAAGAAAGAGGCTTAATACAAGTAAAACAAATTAAGTGGTTTGACCAAGGTGACCTACTCTACTATGAAGGACTACAATACCCTGAGCGTTTTATTACTCAAGGAGTGTAGAGTGCTCAAATGTGAGAGATGCTCCCTTGTGTAGATGGGGTT